>QLPM01003611.1:0-26521 GCA_003314695.1 Albatrellus sp. MG142
TAGTGGCTATATCTTTTGCATAATAGTGCAACGTCAAGCCAAAATGATTAGAAATATACCATGTTTCCAAGGATAATGATATACTGGTTGCAGAATATTTTCGTGATTTTAGGGTGTCTGTCTCCTCCATAACGGTGTACCTAATCATCACGGAATGACGGCCATAGACTTCATTTACGCGTCAGCACCGTGGGAACAGCCCCTCAAACAATTAATTATCGGCAAAACGGTTATTTTCTGACGAGGCCAGCGTAACGTAACCTACTGAAATTGGCATTATATTGCAAAAATCGAATGATGTTCAGTATAAATACATTCATTTCCTACCTGGAAGCAATCATTTTGGAGAAATGTGCTGCCAGAATGATGCTCTCAGACAATGTTGTAACCAGCAGGAATCAGCATTGTACACCCAGACAAGTTGCGTGCTTGTGATCATGCATCAGGTTCCACTTCGCTTTGTAACTTCTTATACCCAGTGCTCATGTTATCACTGCTGTAACCCACCACTGTTACTGAGTCCATCTTATCTCTGCTAGTGCCGCCAGTCATTCTCGTCCCTCGTCCCTTGCATTGTGCAATACCTGACCTGCTATGTAGCGTAGTCAGCCCGATTTTCTCTGAATAATCTCTTTCACGTTCGAAGGATTTACATTACCAGGACAAAGGCCTGGGGACACTCTCATTTATTCAATGTCTCAGTCTACCACACCGCCTGACACTGCTATGGTCAATCCCGAGTCCATCAAATATCTGAGAGCATCTGCAGCCGGCCTCAACACCGCAGGGTTTTGTCCATGTCCATCAGCTTTTACCACGCCGATAAGCGTTTTAGCTAATTCTTCCGCCTCCTGCGTTTCCGCAAGAGTCCTGCGTTTCCCATCATCCAAGTTCTGGATGAAGTTTCCTATACATACAACTCCTCGGTGAATGAGGCCCGGGTCCCCGATGCAGGCACATGCATCTTCCACCAAGTCACTATCAGGTGAAGATGGGGTAGCGGGATGCAGAAGATGACCAAGAATACGGAGAACTCGGTGTCGCTCGATTTCAAGCTCAAACAGGGCTGCACAAGCATCGGGAGAAGTAGTTAACGTTGCCAGCGCTCCAGAGGCAGCGAGGCGTGTGGGCAAGTCGTCGATATCTGATAAGGCTATGAGAACATGCAGCTTGGACTTCGCGCCCCCCGATGTCCCATTGCCTGTGTACCTCTCAAAGGCATCATCCGAGCCGACAATGAGGTTGCAAAGAAGCTCGGTAGCAGCTCTGCGAATAAGATTGTGATCTTCCAACATGAAGAACTCTATTTTTGCAAGAAGACCTTCTGCCTTTGCAACCCGAGTGGCGGCATCAGAACTGAACGACGACAGGTTCGTCAATGCCATCATCGCCTCAAATCGCTGCAGAAGAGTCGAAGACGAGTGGGTAAGAAGAATGCAAAATGGTCGAATGGCGTCGTATGCAACGCCCGGATCTGGACCAAAAACTTGGATAGGTGAAGATGTGATAGCAAGCTTCGCCAGAGCCTGGACAGCCTCAAAATCCCATGGATTCAAGGTAGAGGTGGGGAAGGGCAAAGACGACGAAAGAGCCTTGCGAATGATAGCCATTAAGGCCTTCGCCCCCCCGCTCTGAATGATCTTCCCTCTGTTATCCTTGTCCTCAGCTAGATTGAGGAGAATTTTGCTAACTAGAGCTCTGACACCTTGGCTATCAATAAGTCGAACAGCTGTCCCCGAAATGCTGAGTGCTCCGGTACCGATGAGTCTGCGTCCTCGTTGTTTAGCATGCTCGTCGTCGTCGAATATGTCCCCTGGCGTCGCTGAAGGACCCTGCGAAGTTCCTTGACCTGCTCTAGCCATGCGCCTTAATTTTTCTACCTGCGCATCCTCCTCCGTAAGACGAGGCTGGTAAGCACATAGATTGGAGATGATGACAAGTATGCCGTATAACAAAGAAAGCCCCGGGTCATCGGACGACGGTGTCGAAATCTGATTACAGCCAGGAACAAGTACAAATAGCCGGGTGAGAAATGCAGAGTCCTTTGACAGGGTTTCCTTCACAGTGGGTTCCGTGCTGAGGTATGCCAGCCCTTCAATGGCGTCTGCGACGGAGCTCCGACTATCCTCTAGAATCAATCCCATCATCAATTTGCACAGGTCATGGTCAAAATTCGGCGTCGAAGATTGATTCCCGCCCACAGCCTGAGAGCCGTCGGCGCGTACACCGCGATATAGCTTGACTGCCGCTATTGCCGCTGCGGCACGCAAGCCCCTGTCTTTGGTCTGATGCAAGGCCGCATCGAGCCACTCACGACAATCGGGAGGAATAACTGTACGACAAGCCTTGTGGCCGCTGGCCTGTGCGAGTAGATGCGCGAGTTCTTTAGAGACAACTGGAGAAGAATGAATGTCCACTATGTCTGAGAGTGATGCGATGACAGTATCTTGTTGGAAGATGACGGAGGCAGACTGCCAATCTATCTGAAATAGGGCAGACAGGAATGATAGACCAACGACATATTCATCTTCTCTAGGTCCCGTCAATTGCGCTGCGACGATCGGTGCAAACACCTTGGCCAGATATTCAGTCTCCGAACTGTGGTCGTTAGGCTTGTTTGCCTTACTTCGCGCTCCTTGGCAGAAGGAAGAAAGTACCAGGTAAGCTTTTGAGCGTTCTTCTGTCGGTGTAGTAGGAACGAATGCAGAGATGAGATGTGATAATTCGTCCGGCAGGAAGGACCCTCGCTGGGACTTCCGCAGAAGGTCATCGAGGTTATTGTCTTCCTTGTCCTTCATGACAGTAAGATCGTCTCAGAGCGACGCTATGGGGGGTGATAAGAGTTCTGGAAGTAGTTAATCGTGGGCTGAGTTTATTTACCCAGAAGATGTAGATCTCCTCGAACTGCCTGTAGAATACAATGCTCGCTCTGTGGTCGGTAAGTTAAGGTTCGTGTGAGATCTGTAACAGATGTCGAGTATGTGTGGTCGTGTTTAGCTCGGGTAATAAACTATAGCAAACGCGCTTCTAAGTCGCATGAGCACAAACTTGAAAGCGGCTAGGAATATTGCGATTGTCCTCACTTCGTGACATTGATGTAAGATGTCCGAAACGTGCATTGACGAATCCAGCATTTCTGTGGCTCGATCAACTAGGTCAAGCCATACAATCATGGATGGGGACACGGTTTTACTACGGCTGCCGACTGGTGATATTCGGAGCATCAAAGTGGACAGTGACTGGTACGTACTGTACCATGTGACGAACGTGCATTCTATGAAAAAATTGCAGCACTGTGCACCTAGGAAAAGTTGGTTCCTTCCAATCAAATGAACTGATTGGCCAGCCGTCTGGACTAACGCACAACATCGCTGGAAAAAACTTAACAGTACTCCCACCGCAAGCAATGGAAGACCTGGGTAGGTTTTACATTTGAGTGATAATCTTGTCTACTAATGTGATAATAAGAGGACACTGAAGCCACGAACGAGCTCATCAATGATGGCCAATTCGTCCAGCCTTTGACCACCATTGAGATTGAAGCTCTGAAGCAGTCAGGGGTGTCGGCTTCTGTGCGTACTTCTGTGCGGTACTCCATCAAAAAATCAACTGTCGTTGGACCCTAGGACATTATACAGAAGCAGATCGAACTGCATGCAAACTATTCATTAAAGACAGAGTATAGTAAAGACAAGTACAAGAAGCGCAAGGAAGCGAAGTAGGTCATTTTTATTGAGCCACCCTTCGTTGCCAATGATTCATATTCGGTTCATAGATTCTCTAAGTCATTCACAACTATTGAGCCAACTCTATTCAATGTCTGTGAATACTGGTTCACGAAGGATGTGAACCGAATTCGTGATCTTCGAATAGATACATTATCTCAAATGCTGAACTTGGCGAACGTGAGGCCTGGAGGAAGATACCTCATAGTAGACGATGCCTCTGGAATGCTAGTATCAGCAGTTCTGGCACGCATAGGTGGTAAGATCCCCAAGACAACGATAAGGCTGGACCTATCTCATTATAAGTTGCAGGAAGTGGTCGAATTATCGCTATATGTGATGTTGATTCTCCACCTGCGTATCCCGTAATGACCCAGATGAACCTTTCAAAAGATGAAACTAGCACCGTGCTCTCTTCACTCAATTGGGCCACAGCTGAAGAGGACTATACACCTGGTCAATAATTCTTTGCTGGATCTATCGTCGGGAGCTGAGCTCAAAAGCAGTAATGGCGCCCTCCGAACTCCCATCTGGTCAGTATAAGTCGGAAAAGCAACGAGCACGGTTCATGAAGCGTAAGGTGATGTCAGATTCTCTAATGGGCACTCGCGAGGAGTTGTTTGTGGGCGGTTTCGAAGGGTGAACATCGTATCATGTTCTCCTTCTGAGTCATCGGGTTTGATTTGTTTGTCAGACTTCTGGTTGCCAGCGAATACGACCCCCACTCGATAATAGAGAGGCTATCATTGTATCTCGGAGGATCTGCGTCGATAGTTATCCAAAGCCCACATCTACAGGTATTTTTATCGTTGAAAATGATTGTCCGTAATCTCATGGGTGCTCTCCAGGTCCTATCAGAGGTGCAGGCTAAGCTGCGTCCACATCCACAGTACCTTGCGCCAACGATCACAGAAAGTTGGTTGCGTCGTTATCAGGTTAGAAGCCCTGCCCCATTAAATTCACCTGATAAATCAAATTAGGCTTCATCCCAGGTTCTACCTGGTCGCACTCATCCAACGATGACCATGGCTGGGTCAGGGGGATACCTCCTGCATACCATTAAAGTGTAGGGCTGTCTATCGTGCATCTCACACAGCGAGTCAAGGCTGATAGATTCTCCACTAGCTTTGATAATCCCTCAGCCACGCCAGTTGCAATGCATCGCCGCAACAAGGCAAGGAAGGCAACATCCATTACTCCCTCCGTTTCAGATGATGAAAACGTTAACACCTGACGGGGATGAAGGCTCAAGTGCCTAGTCAATCTCACAGCATGTCGTCAGTTCATGCTGATGGATAGCATCTCGAAGCTGTTATCTAGCGCTTGTTCGGCTGAGTTTACGCGTGAATTGACCTATTATAGGGGGAACCCACAGTATAGTACACATTAGCAATATTGTCACATAGTAGACTGCCCTTCGGGGCCAGACGTTAAATTATGCAGTACGGGTTGTCGAGGGAGACGTCTTGGCACTTGCTTCTGGAAACAACGCTGCGACAATCTACAATGTAACGGTCAATAGTGCGCTAAGGTAAGTAACGGGATGCCCTTGCCTCGTCAAGGATCGTATATGCAATATGTTGATTTAGACGCTTGTTCTGAAGAACCGCAAATATTCGCCGTGCTCCACGACGGGCGTTGGAACGTCCGATCATGTTTGCAGCCAAATCTTAGAGAGGTCGCATATTTGGTTCAGTCCGGGTCGGTATCACTGAAGCAAAGCTAGTCACCTGGTATCAACGCTGATAACTTTCGATTGGCTTCATCCCTTGTGCGAAATTTCTCTTCCGTCGATCGTGGTATTGATGGTGGACGCGGTTTCCCACCTTGCCAGAACGCGTCACGAAATAAGCTGGTGAAATTCATGATATGTGGCTCATCCTGAAAAGAAGAGATAGTATCTCGAATTCGCCTACAACAAAAAGTCAAAAACGACGAAAAGCCAACAAGTACGCCAATATACCTCTCAACTGTGCTTCCTAGCAACTGTTGTAAAATGATTACAACGGCCTGGCGGCGCAGCCAGTTGTTCTGCTTGTTGAGTTCAAAAACGGCCAGGAGCAAGTCGCATATCGGCGCCGAAAATGATGACGAGCTAGTTTCACCTTCCAAGGGTTTTAAATCGCCGGAAAATTGAAGTAATGTGTCATCTGTGGCCGATCGCCCGGATGCCTTCAACGCCTGAGCAACAAGATCTTCGTCATTGACAGAGTTTCCAGCGATTCCTGCCAGCTCCGCAGCTTGTCGCGTGAGACGCTGAATCATGACATCCAGCATTGACGGCCCGAAAAACATGTCGTCAATGCTTTCTGCAACGGAATGATACATTGTTCGGACGAGATCCCTTCCTGGAAAGTTGGTTGTAGCTTTAGACGCCGTCGCTTCCGATTCTGAAACGATGAATGGAGAATTTCGAGAAAGAAATGCACGTAATTTGTCGCTTTCACAGACAGCTGGTATTAGGACTAAGTTCTGCACAATCAAGTGAGCGTTAAGCCATCATCCAAGTCAGAAATGAGGTATGCTCTACCTGCAGATACTTCTCCAAAGCAACGCGGCGAGTGTCGACGAAACTACCAGACAATGCGGTGACCAGCCTTTTACCAGGGAAATCCAAGCTTCTGACCATCACGTACTTCTCCCGTAACTTGTTGTGCATGTTTAAGAATTCATTGTATCTGCGCGCCACAACCCAACCAGTGGCAATGCTGCCGTCTAGAGCGAGCTGCTGAACCTCTACAAGGTATCGGACAACCGCCTTGCCGCTTTCCTGGCCAACAGTGGAGTTGACGATACTAAGCCTTGTGCGCTCAGGTACGAGGCGATTCGCGAGGTCCTGTTGTTCGTATTGCATCTTCTGAAAGCTAAGCTCTCTGGTCTCCAGAATCAAAGATGACTTCGATCTACGGAGGAGATATAGTTCTTGGGTGTCGCCAGCAAGCTCCGCTTTCTTGATTAGAGTATCAAGCATAGCGTCCTGAGACTTCAGATTCGATATTTTATTAGAAAGACGAGAGATCTCGTACGACAGCTGAAGATCGCCTGGACCAGCGAGGTGGAAAGCTTCATGATTTGAATCGTTAGCATCTTCTCCCTTGTCATCATCAACCTCGAGGTCCTCAACAGAGCGATTAATGCGGTCCGTCGGGGTCGAAGTCTGTACGTCGCGAAGCTCAGCGGAGTCGAAGAGATCACTGGATGAGGAAGAAAATGGGAATGGACGACGCTTTTCAGATTGTTGCTTGTCGAGGGCGATGATGTCTGTCAGGGCGGCTTGAATTGCTTCTACCGTAGACTGACTTTCGCGGGTGCTTTTTGACCGGTCATTTGGGTCGTCAAAGAGAGGAGCGCGAGGGGACTGGGACTCGACGTCCAGAACAGGAGACATCAAAACATCAAGGCTGGATTGAGATGGGTGAATTCCGGGAGCGAACTTCATCAATTCTGGCGCAGGTTGGTCAGGTGGCGACTGCATTGTGATGTTGGCCGGTGGTTGTTGAGTGGAGCGCCGAGAATATAATTTGGGCTGTACCTGACTCAATGAATCGGTAGATGGCTCCGAACGCAGTGCAAAAAAGCCTCCTGTGGTTGAGCCATCAGTGGAGTCCGCAGAAACTTGTCTGCTAGCAAGGACGTCCTCGACGACGCGAAACCATAAATCCGATCTTTCCAGATCCTCAAAATCCTGTTCCATATTGCGTTCAACTTGCCTTTGGGCAAGCATCACGCCTCGGTGCGCTCTGCGCTCAACACCTGCCGAGGGTGTGGTCTCGCTCAAAACGAATGCTTGAATGGCAGCGATGTGCTTAAGCGAGATGGCAGATAATGCGGGGTGTGGTGATGGACTCGAGAAATAAAGCTCATAAATCATAGATATATCTTCCTTAGCAGTGGATGGATGGTATTGATCCTGACTTGCATCCTCCTCGTCGCCTGAAGAACCGGAATCGATGGACTCCAACGGACTCTTGAAACTTTCGACGGTAAGCCAGAATTGAACAAGTAACGAGCGGTTGCGACGATCCATAAACTCCATGAAATAAGATAAGGAACCGGGGTTGCCTAGGATATCTCGCAATGCCAGGCGAGAAGACGGGGATGCATCCGTGTTGAACTGAATCTGACCGAAGGACATTTATCAAACTCGAGAAAAGCTTAGAAAGCGTTCAGAATTTACTGATTCATCTTGACCACCGAGAACTACAATCCTTTGTTCTGCCTTTCGCTTTGCGGTATAGAGCCTGTCTAGGAAAGCGACAACGTCCTCTGTTTTTTCTCCATTAATCCAATCTTCCTTCTCATGATTAGCTGAAAGACTGGTAAGTAGAGTTACCTCGAGAGCGATCAAATAGTTTACCCAATAGCATCCTGGTCCTTCTTATTTCCCCCATGATGTCATTTTTTATACGCCGTGCATCCAGTAGCGACGACGTACGACCAATGCTACGGATGAAAGACTCGAATTGACGAGGGTCCGTGCGTATAGTTATTACTTCAGTTGATGCTCTTGGGACTGAAACTAGAGGTTGCTGACGAGGTAACTGGTTTTCTAGAATATTTCTCACTTTTGAAATTAAGCGTCTGGTTTAGAAGGTTAAGCTCATGTCCTCAGGCCTGAGTACGCATGATCACTGACTGTTGACGAATGGCTGCACCGGCCTGCGGGGAGTCAGGATACAGAGTACATGAATGCATCCTCAGTGCACTTACTAATTGATCGATTGTACGATTCCAGAAATCAGGGTCGGTGAACATATCCATGAGGGGATATAGCACTGAGCAGGCTGCTATCTCTCTGGCAACAAGCCGGAGTGCTGGACTCCGGCNCCTTCTCCGGTAGGATGAAAGGCAGCACTTTGTCCAGGAGTTGCCTAAGATGTGTCTCCTCTGCTTGTTTCGTGAAGCTAGATGATAAGTTATCCACGGCAGAGTGAAGCTTGCCACTACCTTTGGTGGCATATCTACTGGCAAGAAGCATATCAAGCTCTTCTGATTGTGTAAGCTTTCTCTCGAGCCCTGCTCCTCGCAGTGCAACTTCGGAATCTCTAAATTGCTCAATGTGACCAGTGATCTTAGGAAGAAGTTGCTTCACTATGATAGCAGACAGGTCTACCGACGATGTCCTTAGAAGCAGACGTTTCAAAGAGGTGTGCAGCATAGATGACACAGCCGTTGGGAAGGATGGGGACGAAGAGATGTCCTTGTACCATGTTAGGACGAAGTCGCGTACAACCATGATGAGTATATCGTTGACAGCAGATGAAATCACGGGCGAGTCTGGGTGAATTGGAGGCAAGGACTGCGGGGGACGGTACGACCATTGGGATCGGGTTAAGACAGCTTGCCAAGCTGCCGGAGTGGAGAATGCTAGGGGACGCGGGATGGAGACGTGGCCTGAGCGTGCCTTATTGCGCAAATCCAACAGATGTCCCAGAAAAACATTGAAGCATACGATGACGAAGACAAAGAAGAGTATGAGAGAGGGTGAGAGGAGTATGAGAGCGGCGGGTGAGGATAGGATGCGGATAGCCACGGGTAGGGCCACTGCGACAGCAGCAACTAAAGCCACTGATGCTGTGTTAACAGACTGCATGGTGAATATCGTCAGAAAAAAATATGTGAAACAGACCCAGAAATGGTGAGTCTCATCTCATTAGTCGAAGGACGTGTGATGAGAAAATTGGCAAAGACGAACGACCGTTACAGTGCTTTAAGTTGAGAAGCGATGCTCTCTAGCAGGCTCAAACATGGGCGATGCTGACTCATACTGCAGTGTCACCCCCACATACTATGGCACCAGTAGTAGTGATTGAAAGTGAGGTTCAAGTTCCAGCGGGTGACTCCTCAAAATTGTCGTATGTCATACCTAATTAAAGGTCATACAGCTTTCGACGTTTTTTCTTGCAATTAAGGTTGATGACCATATTGCACTCCCAAATGAGAAGGAAACAATAAGCCTTGAACAAGATATGGAGTCCGTGGAAAGGGAGGGCACTTCGTTAGCCATCCGAGACAGTGTAAAACGGATAGTTGTATTCAAACTTGGACTATGTTTTGATCGAAAAGCAGGGAGATAATGGGAGGGACAGTGCTAATGTCATAAGCAAGATAGTGAGACCCCACAAAGCCACTCAACAACGTAGCCAAGATGGTCGTATGGAATTCAAAAAGGTAAAGGTCAAAAGTCAACAGTCGAGAAGCAGAATCATTCTGTCAAAATTTCTCAGAGTTCTGAGCGAAGACGGTCCGAATTTTAAGGGATTTCGACGAAAGAGTTTGAACCGTTGAGAGGCTTCGACAGCTTAGGCGGGGACAGCACTTATGGAGCTGCCTCACTTCGGAGGATATACGAGGCCACTGGAAGCACATGATCCTCCGAAAGGTGCATCTATCCAGAGGGTTGAGTCTTTGCATATAGGGACCGAATCTCAAGATGTCTCCATAAGACACGCACCGATTGCCACGAAGTCACCATCAATCACCGAGCCTCTCAAGTTGAAATACCAACTGATTTGGTTGATGCTGTTTCCTCGACAACCAAGTGCAGGGGTGAACTAGTGATTATCAGCATGGAATAGTATGCGAACTTATTATAACTCTTACGCCGGAAGCACTCTTCAAGGCAGATGTCAACTCTTGGAGCGTGTATGTTCCACTCGTGCTCGGTGTTATCCCTCCTTGCGACAGCCAATCATACGTAGGCAGTGACTATTGTGGTTTAATTTTAGGATCACGACAGCATTAAGTGAAGAATAATACTCACCTGGAAAAGGCGAACCACGGTTTGGAAGAATGCAACAGCCTGTGCTACTATTAGTACAGCACATCATCTAGAAACTGCTAACTCTTACTTCAGCACCAGTGGGGCTGCCATTAGGAAGGCACGACGGCTCAAGTGTGCTATTACAGATGTTCGTCAAGGTCCTCAAGGAACAATCGACGGACAAGATACCTGAGACACGTGCCGTGCGCAGACCATTCATGCTGTGACAGATGAAGATGAGAGATGCGATTCTTTTCTAGCCGACCTGTCTTACCTCCCAAAAATGCTCATCCCGCCCATTGATATCAACCCAAAACTGCATACACAATCAGGACTGGCAAGCAAAGAGAAACGGCATCCCAACCTGCTGCATGAAAGATAGCGTGTCGCCTGCGCCATTATCTTGAAGCAACTGTCAAAAGCTTATAATGTAATGGAAAGTGCGTGTAATTCGATGCTCACGGTGGCAATATCCGTGTAGTCCCGGCTTGGATCGCAAAACGTCGCGAAGGAACCGTCGCAGCTGCAGAGACATTAGCTCCATGAAACAAAAACTCGTGTATTTCTCACTTGTCGGGCCAGAGACCTGTAGATATGAGTTTTAATATTGCATTGTTGTAGAATTCTGGCACCTACCATGGATCGTCCAACTATTGCTGGGCCCAGTCGGGGGGTTAGTATCCCAGAACTGAATTGAGATTAACACGTGTTATCATGCACGATAAGTGACTGACCTGCGTCTGTATCAACAAGCCCTGGACCATACGGAGTTTCAGATACACTCTATGGGGAACCATGAGACACTCACTCCAGGCGACTCAAAGCAACACGTATCTTGAGCGGTGGCGTTCATACAGGAAATCTGATTAACACTTCCACAGCTACTGCTCATGCGCTTGAAAACGTTGACAGTATCAACGGGACTGCCTCTGAATACAGAAGCCGTGGTCTGGCTGGTCACTACCATCATAGTGAGGATAGTAGATAGAGTGAGCATGATCACTAGCAGGGTTGTGACGGATGCGAGCTGAGGCTAGCGGTTGCGCTACAGGAGATGGTCCCAGATCGCAGCTGGTGAAGATTGGTTATATACGCCCTGTCCGCGAAGTGTCATGGTGTCTACCGTGGGTGCCATGCATGCACCGTGGATTTGCTTCCATCCATATGCTGCTCTTGCTCAAAAGGAGATGTATGGTTACGGGCGAACCTAGCACGCTCGCTGAACCAACCAACGGATGCTCTTCCGACACCCAACGAACTGTGGTCTTCGAGCGATTACCACGATGGACATCGTGGGCGTCCATGCATGCATCGTGGATTTGCTTCTGTCCATATGCTGCTCTTGCTCAAAAGGAGATGTACGGTCACGGGCGGACCCAGCACGTTCGATGAACTAACCAACGGTGCTCTTCCTACACCCAGCGAGCTGTGGTCTTCAAGCGATGTCCTCGTGGATAGCCGTGAAATCACCCATCAGGTCAAGTCTGTCACAACATGGAGCACGAAATTGAAGCACCGCAGGGACGACCGCTGTCACGCCGGTCGACTTGATGATTCTAGTTGGGAAAGGGTATGGCATCATAATCGTCAAGTATTAAAATGGCTTTGGCTTTTAGCATTCCTCACAAAAATTATTGCCTGCCTCAAAGGATGGCTTGAGCTCATAGAAGAGATGATTGCGTGATTGCGAAGTATAGGCCCACGTGCTTCACCAACCCCGGTACGAATTTGGTCCGTTTTGGGCGCCTTCTGTTTGACAGCTACGCTTACTGGGCAGGTGTGCGCCTTGTGTACTCTAGATAACGGCTGCGTCTGCATCATCATCATCATCATCATCATCTCGGTACATGATATTGATAAAACAGGCAGACGTCACCAAGCTCAGTAACTCCAGGAATGTGTCATTCGTTGCAGTGATACAGTACTGCAGTATAGATAAACATTCAAGGGATGACCCAGAGAAAGACCTGTGGGTATAAAATCCAAAGCGTATACTCTCAGATGTGAACCAGGTAATAACAACAGTGATTTGTCCAGCAGGGAAGCGGGTTTCCTGAGAAGTCAGAGTATATAGCCGTACGATTTTATACATCGCAGAGCAAAGCTAAAAGAATAAAATATCCAGGGGTATGTTTGTTGTGTTGCGATATGCCCCATTGAACTTCATCTCCCGAGCCTAGATTAAGACTCTGAAACGTCTCACGAAAGATTATTTCTGTGAGGCAATCAGAAGCCTCTTCAAACCGTCGAATTGTCCACGGTAGCCATCCGCATACAAAAATCCAATCAATCCGCTCGTATAGTCCCTTTTAATTTTGTCAGATAGTAACAACGCATAAGATGGACAACTAACCAAGCTACCGCGAGGGACCGAATTGGGTAGTCTAATTGCTTAGGGATACTCGTTTGTACTAGCCAGGGGAATCGGTCGAACACGACTGCCTTGGGGTTGGTGAGGGAACGAAGGCCCTCGGGACCACCTAACAAGCCAATCAGTGCATCAAAAAAAAAATGAAGTGGTAGGAAATCGATAGACAAACCAAATCGGCCGTAACCACTTGCTTTAAACCCACCAAACGGAAGGTCTTGGCTGGAAGATAACACTGAATATCAGTGGACGATCAGTTATCATTTAGTACGAAAGAGTACTTCAACTGTATCAGGAGGCTCAGTACATCGAAAATGACAAGAAAGAAGAACCGACATAGTAAACGGCAAAGTCATTAATTGACACCATGCCACACTCAAGCTCCCGCGCGAATCGGAGACATTGGTACTTGTCCGGACCGAAAACACTTGCACCCAGACCATACTTAGTGCCATTCGCAATATTAATGGCCTCGTCTAGAGTATTGTACTTCATGATAACCGCAACGGGACCAAACACTAATTAAGGTGTCAAGATGGATCCCAATAGAATGGACAAAGTACATACATTCACGCTGGGCAATTTTCATATCTGGTTTAACGTTCCCAACGACAGTGGGGCTGAAGTAAGCACCGTTTGCGTGGTGAGGGTGGTTTGAACGTCCTCCACCAATGCCAATGTCAGCACCATTTCTCACAGCATCATTGATGATGTCGGTCAACGATTGGAAACGATCTGTTGAGATCATTGACCCGCAGTCAACACTCGCCCCAGCGTCTTCTGCTGATAATGCAGCACCACAACGCAAGCCACGAACTCGGTCGACTATTAACTGGTATACTTCATCATACTGTGACGAATGAACTATCAAACGTTCAATTCCAATACAGTTTTGGCCACTGCTTTGGCTTAAAAATGTTTAACCCTGAGTGTTCGCAATACAGATGAGAGGTGCTCACAATATGCCACGCATCCAGATGCTCGCCCATCGCTCGATGTCTGTCCCGGGGAGAACAATGGCTGGATCCTTGCCTCCGAGTTCCAACGTGACAGGAGTGAGGTGCTCCGCTGCATCACGAGCAACCTTGAAAAAGGGGGGTTTTATTTATTAAAAAGAAAAAAAAAGAAGTGCATTGGGATTAGACTCACTATGCGACCAACTGTGTCAGAACCAATGAAGGTAATGTGTTTGATATCTGGTGACCGGGTTAGTGCAGAAGCCTCCCCCGGCAAGCAATATGCCAACTAAAATAACACATGAGTGAAAAGAAGAATCATTGTTGAACTGAGAGTGAACCGATACCTGAACAAGCTCCTGGTCATAGCCGCAAGCGCGAAGACATTCCTGTATGACACCAATGAACCAGGTCGTAGACCAAATGACATGCTCAGAACACTTCAGAACAATTCCATTCCCGGCGAAGATTGCAGCCAAAATAGGTGACCAAGCGTTATGCAAGGCTTGTATGTATTGTCAGTATTTTGAAAAGCAAATGCGGAAATTACTCACGATAGTTCCAAGACACAATGGCAGTGACAACACCCCGTGGCTCATAATGAACTTGAGACTTCTTATAACATAGTATTAGATTGCTTTTTCTAGTCTCAGGCCGCAAGTACTTCTCGCCATGCTGGATGAGCCAATCCATTTTGGAGCATGTTGTTAATATTTCACCGAGTGCTGCATCAATGACTATATGCAATAAGATAGATGTGCTAGTCAGTCCCAGCATGAACTCACTCGTTTTACCCGTGTCGCGGCAAGCAACGCGAGCACAAACTTCCTGGTTCTCAACAAGCCATTTCTTCAGACTACGAATGACGCGCCTCCGTTCCCCAAAAGATGTGCATTTCCATTTCTTTTGGGCTTTTGTAGCTCTCTCGATCTTCCTCGTAATTTCTGTGCCACTGTCTGCTACGAACGTCCCTAGATGGAGGCCGGTTGTTGGGTCAAAGCTCGTGATATATTCGCGCTCAGGAACCGCAAAAGGTGGGAGAAGACCGTCGACAGACTTGTGTGAATCGAGGGTAGGGTTGTTGATTCGGATCGCATTTGAATGGTTAGGATCGGCGGCCTACACAAATCTAATTAATCGATGAGTGCGCACGGAAGAACCTGAGCCAGACCTCAGGAGGCAGGTAATAAAAGGGGATGGCACTGTTGCGAGCATTTTGGTAACGTCGGAAGACAGTCCAGATACCAAACGCGAAAAATAACGTGACATGATAAAGGAGGTCGTCGATGTTTCCGTCGTCACGGTCATGGCGTTGTGTTCGAATGGTATCAAAGGGATGTATGATAAATGAGATGAGCAAGCTCATGGTCACGCCCCATACACTTGGAAGCTAGTAGAGATGGAAAGTAAAAGCAGAACAAGTTAAGCCACCTCTGACAGCTTGAGCTTGAACACGGTCACGGGAATAATGCTCGGCGCGATGTTGCCTTTTATTTGTACGGCTTGCGTAGTCCACGTGTGAACTCTAAACGACATGTTTTTGTCTATTCCTCTTGTCAGGCCGACCTATCGGCTTCGCCGCTAATTTATGCCATTGTTCAACAACTTATCTTTATTGTAATCACGACGATACTAACTTTTTCATACGGCTCTGCTCAGAGGCGGAGCCATGAGAGCCTGAGTACCATACTAACGCAATCTGAAACGCATGCTGGTGCTGAATGCTGCGTGACTGAAAGAATTACAACTTCTCACAGTTCCGACGTAGTCTCCGTTGGAACCCAGGTAGACGCTTAAAGACTCCTGACAGGGATGCAGCTGATACAAGCGTAGTGGTTCGTATCTGGTGGTGATAAGAAATGAGACTGTGCCATAAACAACAGGACGCACATATATATAATGATCCACTCTACCGGTCTGTGAGTTTCACTTGAGGCTGAACCAGCCCCTCGCGGATTGTTGCGCAGCCAGCCGCTTCGCCTTACCAATCGCTTTCAGCCTTCTCAGTGAATCACGAAAGAGACGACTGATACATACCTGGGCGACCATGCTCTTACTCCCTTCCTCCAATGAGCTGAATCGGTCCTCAAGATCACTGAGCATAGCCCTGTGTTACCAATCAATCATCGGAGTGTTCAAAACTGGTCTACGGCACGTACCCCCGTTCGGCCACGGCTGAGGGCAGTCTATCAAACAACCCACTTTGTGTTTGCCTCACGCTCGTTGCTGTGGAACTCGCTTTGCTGCCTTCCCAGTCAACATAGCCCTGCTTTGCGGCACGAGGTCCAGGCTTTTCAGCAATAGGGCGGTCGGGACCGGCCACTGAGTCGACCAAAAAAAAACATCATGAATAGTCAAGCTTTCTGTCACGACATCTGGAATAGGGCACGCACATATAGTGTCAATCTGATCTCCACTGACACTCCCCTGCGCAACCAGTCCCCCCAGCCATGAAAGCAAACCAGGCGGGCTTACGTCGACGGGCTGCGGTTGTGGAGGGATGCTTCTCGTTGTGCCATCCGCATGTTCTGTGAGCGTGACAAGCGGTGTGTGATATCCACGTCGCACGTTGAACAGCGTGTGTAGATGGACACGGCGGATTGGATTTGCGGTCAGAGCTGTCTGAGAAATGAGCGGCGACACAGTGAGGAAATCCCCAGTTGTGTCAGGAGATGGTTCCCTAGATCCGAAAGTGTGAAATGGTGTCCGAAAGAGGGAAAGGGAAAAGTGCTGCACTGACAGAGTGGACGTTGTTGGGAGGTCGAGGGTATGCAATAACTCCAAAGCTGGCAGGGAATACACCAGAGCAACGTGTTGATCCGTGAAAGCCACCAGGGCGTAAGACTCTACGATCAATAACGCAGGTAAGAATGGGCTGGGAACAATAATCGGCTCTCACTATTTCTCTCTATTATCTGCACGGTACAGATCGAACCAAACTTGTGTGCCCACTCCGTTCGAGCAACCTTTTCTTCACTCAGTTCCGCGAAGCACCGCACACCGGTTGCGCCAGCCACAACCAACAAACATTTCGCAGTTGCGTCTTGACCGCTTTTGGCACGGCTTGGTTCAGTGTCAGAAGGCATGGGCTTATACTGCAGGGCCATAGAAAGTCGATTCTTGTCGGCCTTGCATGTTGCACCAAAGCGGGAGTCTAGGACGAACGTCCCGCTAGGTAAAGGTATAGAGACCGTTTCAAACTCGCTGGCATGAGGAAGGATAGACCATGAACCATTAGGCATGCGAGCAAAGGTATGAACTTTTGTGAATCCTGATGTATGGATGGCGATGAGTCGTATTCGAGGTGCATGATCTGAGGCAATGTCATTTCAGTATGTCGAAGATTCAGGCATCTCAGCGTACCCGAGCTGAGGCTGCATATGGTCCAGCACAATGAAGTAATAGTATCGACATTGGTATGTTTTGACAGCATTGAATACCGCTTCGACTGTGGACCTTTACCCGCTTCGGCGTGTAGCATGACGCTAGGGCCACGTATATCTACTACTGTCAATGCACCACTAGTGTATGCGACAGCGAGGAACCCTGAAAGATATTGGTCCTATAGATGACCTGCTGTATTCGTGAGGCCACTCACCTATATCAGTCATCGCTAAGGTCGTCACCGAACTTTTCGACTTGATCATGAAGTATGGTTTGAAGCGTAAAACAGGATCAACTACGATATGTTCCAGACTGATAAGTTGGTTATCTTGCAATACCCTTGGCACCACATCAGCGGACACCCCACTCCGTAACTGGTAGAGAATGACTTCGCCGCTGGAGAGGACGATAGCTGCCTCAAGCGCCTCGACGGACAGGAATGCTCTTTGTATGTGGGTGTTCTCAATGGCATTGAAATAGTCGCCTCTCGCCAATAACGGTGACGAGAAGAGAGACATAACGTCTATAGTAAGGTCTGGCAGTGGATGGGGGAATTCTGATGTATATGGAGTTGATGGGGTGGGAAGTAAAAGTTGCACAGAGACATCCAAAAAGCGAACGCTGAGGTCTGCATGCTGGGTAATAACTATGCGGTTGGGCTCAAACTGCAACAAGAAAGCTCGTCAAATAGGTAGTTGATAACGCGGAAGAGTATGCTGACTTTTGAAAGCTTGATTCTATCTTGCACCTGTTCGTCAGGAGCCGCAAATCCACCCTCTAAGTGGAGAGCAGGACAGTGCCCTCCTTGATTTTTGTATAGTTGCTCATAGGCAATTCGATCGATTGACACCAAACTAGCATGGAGAATGGCGTTGGGACCTGCCCACAAGGCGGGAGGAAGCCCTAATCTCTGGGGTTCATCAACCAGGTTCATCGACTGTAACGTTGATACTAGGTCCTTCGCAAGTGCATCAGTAACATCTTCCGTTTCGTTCGTAGTTTCTTCAAGAGAGTTCAAACCAAAGTGCGTGGCGAACACTGGAGGTGGAAACTGATATGCTTCAATTGCGCGACAGTGCAACTCGCCCTCAAATAACACCAGTATCGCTCTAGGATCCCAGGTTCCACTAAAGTGAGGACTCTCGCGCGAAATCAGCAAGAAGTCTTGCGTGACACCCGGCGTCTGATAAAAGAAAGCATTCAGCGGGTCCAGACATTCCCGCATAGCTTTACGGTAGAACGGATGAAGGGCATTGTCGGTTGCGGTAACTGATGCAGGCGGAGTCGACGGGTTAAAGGCAGGAAGCCAGAGAACATTGATCCCAGTAGAATCGCCATTAAATTGACCGCCCAAGACTATTAAAGAAGTATCTCCACCCCTTGGGTCAGTCGAGTTGGGGTATCCGCTCCAGGTGAGCTTGAAAATCGGCTCCCTGGGGTTGTGTGGTCTGATCGGCTTCTTGCCTGCATCATCGCTGGGCAAAAGCCCTTCCAGCTTGTAACCATCGACGATATTAACGTCGATATCGTCCAGAGTTCGTACAAGCAAAGGCTTATCTTCGTCCTCGATTGCCCAAAATGCGATTGACCCATCAAGGTAGCCGGTAACAAAGAAGTGTCCAGCAGGATGGATGGCCAACGAAGTTACTGACGGGCGACGATGGGCAAGAAGATCCTACGCCTGTTAAATAACTGAGCCCCCAGGGAAAGTACGAGTGCTTACTGGATCCGTATAACCTGAGCCTCCAGGTGCACCTGCAGGAATGACCAATTCGTAAATCCGGTCGACCTTCCGTCCTTTCTGAGAGACGGTAGTCTCAACTTATTGTTATTATTCTGCGGCCAGAGAGACGCACCACGTCAAACAATACAACTCCGCCTGAAGATGGTAAGATTGGCCGACAGCTGTCTTTGCAAGGCTCATAGAACATACCTGTGTACACTATAAAGACGAGGCTCAAGTTCCGAGGATGGATCACCATGTCAACCGGAATCCCCCTGGGTGCTCGTCAGAAATCGAAGCTTCAGATAATCAAGAAACGACCAACAAGGATTGATCGCGGTCAAACTGCCGACTCGATTCCTCGTGAAGCTCCCATACATTGGGTATGACGTAGGGAGATAGCCTCCGACAAAGTAGATCATAAGTTTTAACGTTACCAGATTCTAACCCAATATAAACCTAATAAAGACAATGAAATGATGAGTTGAGCAAAAGCCAATGAGTCAATCGACATACATGTGAGTGTGATGGGGAGAGTAAGATGCATCTAACCAAGAACACTGCTTCAGCAACTTACAGTGACAGGAGGCCAGAGTGCACGGACGTGATAGGACTTCCTAGTCGTATGCTGGCCTCCAGCTTAATTTGACCATGTGATGAAAGGTCCCAAAGGTATAGCTTATCGTTCTCGCCTACTTATCTACTCAAGTTTACATTTTCTAGACAGAAAAAGGTCACTAACCGACGCAGATGAGTTTATAGAGGTTCGAAGAAAACTGGAGGAACTTGATGGGTGTTGAGTCTGGCAACTTCAGCGCAGCCTCGACACCGGGAGCACCAAATATGCGTATCATACCGCCAAGGGTTCCTGATTGATTCGTCAACGCAACCAGTAGGTGTGGTCGGCAGTATGTTACGTACCGACTGCGAGGATGCTCGCAACAGGATCGAAGGCGAATGCTACAACATCTAGAAGCTGATCGAATTCCTTGAGTGTGCCTATAGGCCAGTCGTCTTTGTCGCGTAGCTCAGCGGAGAAGTCACTGTAGCCATTGTGACCAAAGTTTGCCAGAGAAAACATGATTGAACAGTGAGTATATGTGGAGACACGCCGAAATATGTACAGTCATTGGCGCGAAGAATTCAGCAGTATCAGTGAGCCTTGGCCACTGGCAGCACTAAAATAGCAGTACTGGGCTGACTTGCTAGGTTAACCGAGATGCATATGCATTATAGCACAGTGCTACTGTAGAATCAATACTATTGCCCTATCTGAAATCCTGAAGCGGGAGTGGAGCTTGCAGTGCGAGATGTGAGATGTGCTGGTTTGCTTCTCACTTTGATCATCTGAGTCCGTCACTGGCATCATTCCATGGCCAACTCCTTCATCCACTCAGAAGGGTAGCAATCGTGCTGTGAGCACATGTGAATGTCCCATTGAAGAGGGCAACACAGGGGCATCGCAGACGTACAGAAGATAATCATAAGGAAAACCTAAAGATACATATTATAATGTTCATGACTGTCCATACGCGACACAGCTACTACCACTATGGAGCTATGGTGGGTGGGGTCCGTGAATATGTTCTTCGTATACATTCGTCCGTGATGTAGTAGTTGTAGAGCGGCCTTGACCAGAAGTGCCGCCTCTCATTTTGCCTAGCCAGCCCCGCTTCGACAACGAAGTCTCTGCACGAGGGGCAGCGCGTGGACTATTGGTTACATCGAAGATGACGGAGGTATCGCGACCCTTCACAGGAGAAACATGTGCCAGAGTTGTCATTGGTCGAGTTGTTGTGTTGCGGACAGGCGTGAAACCGGTGCGTAGATTTTTGCGCATTCGGTTTGAGGTAGTGTCGAGGTTGCGGTCAGGATCGAAGGCACCATCAGCGGTAAACCCTTGCACTGGCGCAGACTCGTCGACGTCATCAGGCGCTGATCTCTTTATCCCAATTGAAGAAGCTGTCGGCATAGGACCCGAACCTAAGGGTTGCAAATATTGCTTTGGCTCAGGAGTTTTGGCTCTAAAAACGGGCAGCGGGATATATCCATGTTCAGGGGTTTTGGCCGGAGGTAACACTGATGGGACTGAAGCCATCCGCACCCGAGAATGTGGAGTTGATGGAGGGTGAGGATTTTTGGGAGGAATGGATAAAATTAACGATCGAGCCGTCACAGGAGCAGGAGCAATGGCGGCAGGTGTCTGGCAAGAGGGAGCAACAGACAAATGGTTGATTGAGGTAGACGCCACTGACCCTCTTAACGATGCCAATTTTGTCTGCAAGCTCTGGACCTTACGAGTCAGACTTTCCACCTTGTTGGTCAACCTTTTCTTTTCTTTCAGAAGTCTGAGAAGAGCACTATTATCGCCTGGTTTGGGAAAGAGGTGTAGAAACCTACTCAATGAAACGGTCATCATTTTCTTCGATCTCGTGAGTCTTACTCCGCATTAGGCTATCCATCACTTGAATCTTTTCTTGTAGCTCAGTTATCAATTCTCCCTGTTTGGGATCGGGTCGCAAGGTGTCCGATTGTCGCTGGAGGTATGCAGCGGCCTGCTCATGCCGAGCTTTAAAGAGAGAGAGCTCCATTTCTGCCGACTTGCCAGCCTTCTCCGAATGGGAGTAATCCGCGCGAGCGCGTTCCAGCTCAGCCCTCAGAGTGCCTATAATGCGTTCACTGCCCAAAGAACAGTGGTTAGAAAGCCATCCGTATCGCCCAAGAATTTCAATTACCCATCCTTAGCTTGACTTTCCATGAACCGCGTCAGGGACAAGGTGCGTTGAACCTCAGCCTCTAAGTTCGTCGTCTCGACCTGCAAAGCCAATTTCTCCTCCTGTAGCGCCTGAATGAGGCGATCGGACTCCCCCAATCGAATACAAATACTAGACAGTTCTTGACGGAGCTGACTCTCGATGAATTCGAGTTCCTGCTGTCGCTCGCTCGCGGCGCCCTGCTCGGCATTGAAGGCACTTCGCGTGATAGCATGCCCGGCTATTTCGTTATCCAGCTTGGCCCGGAGATCCATCATCTCGTCGCGGATCGACCGGACAAGGTGTTCATTTTCAGCAAGCTCCTGTGCATATCGAGACTCCAGCTGGACAAGCTGTTGCTCCAAACCTTGACGAGTAGCCAGCGACTCAGCCATGCGCTCCTTCAAACTGGTAGACTGAGAAGCTCCACTGATAACCGATTGGTGTAAAACATGAAGCCTGTCACCGTCAATAAGAGCTTGCTGCGTCCTTGTGTGGGTAGCGTCCAATTGATTCTTGTGTGCTGTTTCTGAGGCTTGAAGTTCGCACATGAGCTGCTGGACTGGCATCCACTGAGCCATGAGATTGGAGAATCGATCCTCAAGTTCCCTCCTGCCGTTTGAAAACTGCTCCAAAGCTACAGCATCAGTTCGCTCGAGTCCATCCCAAGCATCGTTGATCTTCTGTAGCTCCGTGCTTGCTAGGTCCAGACAGCTACGAATGACTTTTAACTCTTGGCCATGTGTCGCCTGGAGTCGGTCCAGTTCGCGTTCGACGTCGCCGCCTGTCCGACTGTGTTTCTTATTTTCGGTCATAAGTGCCTGCAACTTTTCATGAGAATGTACCAGATACTGTTGAAGATGACATTGACGCGCCTCGAGTTCAGCGTTCGTCCGTTGGGTTTGTTGCAACTGAGACTCGAGCGTTGTTACTCGCTCGGAATGAGAAACAGCAATGTTAATGTTTTCCTCAACGTGTTGGGACTGGCTCGTCTCCAATTGTTTCTGCATTGAATCGAGCTCGACCAACCGCCCATTGAGTTCGTTCCGCACTGTGTTGAATTGGCTCACCAAGCGCCTCATGACTATACCGCTGTTCCTGACCTCGCGTTGTGAGATGGCAAGTGCGATGACCATCTGTCGAGTTTGCTCATCACTGCGATCCGCCTCCTCTCTGGCACATTGGAGCACGGAAGTCTTCTCATCCAGCAGAGCCATGACCATGTCATGCTGAGACGCGACCAGTTCGAGCTCCTGAAATATGCTGGACTTCGTTGCGTCGGCGTCCTGTAGAGCAGAATGATATTCATCGATAATCATTCTCGAGCGAGTCACGGCCGAAGACCATGCTTCCACTAAAGCGGCCGACTGTATCGTGTGCTCGGCTTCCATCGTCTCCAAGCGCAATTCGAGGTTTCCGACTTCTTCCTCCAAATCTTCAACCCTCTGTAGAGCTATGTTCCGCGCCTCCCGGGCCTCAGCACAATCCTCTACCATACTCTCCTTCTCCGTCATCGCCGTCTCGAGCTCTGCCGTCATCTCATTGATCCTCTCTTCCTGGAGACGGAGGTTGGTCTCGAGGCGCTTGATGTCGTGCTGGTGAATGCCGATCTGCTCCGTCCTGCGGAGAACACGCCCCTCAAGCTCTTCGATCTGTTGTTTGACGGCACGATGGATGTCTCCAGAAGACAAAGAAGATAACTGTTGGCACTGAAGGGCGCTGTATCGCTTGTCAGCTTCTTCGAGCTCTTCCTGTGCGGCTGTCAAGTCGTATTGCAGGTTCGTAACCTGGAGTGCCAAGGAGTCACGATCCGATTCGATGCTCTCCATTATCATTGAGACTTCCTTGAGCCGCGAAGTCGTTTCGGACAATGTGGACTCAGTCTGACTGTGATCCGCCTTCAATTTGTGGGTCTCTGCAGTCAGCTGGTGGATCTGCACTTGAAGGTAATTGACCTGCGCCTGTAGTTCGTCTCGACGGTACTCCGCATCCCGCAATCGACGAAGGCAGTCAGCGAGGTTGGCCCGAACGTCATCGTTGGCCTGTGCTGTTTCAGCTACGATATGCTGAAGCTCCTCTCCGACGGCGTTGCTCTCGACCAGCTGATCCCTAAGCTCAGAAAGCTCAGCAGTACCTCGGTCCAACTCCACATTTTGCTCATCAACCTGAGATTGTAGGTGGGAAATCATAACGAACGATGCAGCGACTGCAAGACCCCGTTGAGACGCTGCGTCGTCGCCGAGAAGATTGGCTTGCTGTGTTGATGGGATCGTAACTGATAATTCCTCTCGTAGCATTTGCACCTCTGCCCGTAGTCGGATCACTTCCTCGTCAGCCGTCTCTGCGACTGCCGAGACAGTCGCAAGCTTCGATGCTAGGTCTTCGACGGAAAATTTGGCCTCGGCTTCCACAAACTGTAAATGACCGCGAAGCGAGTCTCGCTCCTCCCTTAGCCGCTCCACTGCAACCAGCAGTCTTTCTACAGATGCAGCAGTGACAGAGTCCGCAATCATAGGAGATGTATGTAGCGGCGCATGGTCAAGTCGTTGCGAGTCGTGAGGAACTGGGGTCGAGTGGCAAGGGAAGTCGTCAGCAGTGAGCAGACCTTCATCAAAAGTCACGCTATCAGGTCTTCGGATCGGCTCACCTGCGGAGCTACGCTGTTCGGTGGTTGCCTGCACGATCTGAGAGCGAAGACCACTGCGTGCGAGGTAAAGAACAATTGTCAGAGCAACAAGGTGACTACAGCAACTCACCTTTCCTGCGCTTCCAGATACGCTATGCGAGTCTGCTTATCATGAACAGTCTCTGTGAGTGTCCGCACCCGCTCTTGCAGTTCCCTGAGAGAATACAAGGCCTTCTCCTTCTCCTTTACCAGATCTGCCTGCCTTCCCTCGGCCTGCTTCACCTTGGCAATTTCAGACTTCAACCGCTTCTCCGCCCGCTGCAAAGCGTCCTCCACAGACTTGATGTCTCGACTGTCCCTCAGCAGCTTCTCCATCGCCAAAACCTTAGCCTCTTCCTCCTCCACTCTTCGCAGAAGCTCTTGTTCTCGCTCCCTCTTGAATCCATCTTCTCCCTGCTGCAGCCGCTCGATATCTTCATCCTTCTCTGTGAGCCTCTCTCTCATTCGGTTTAGCTCAGCGCCAAGGTGCCGCTCAAGTATCATCTTCTCATTTGCCGCTTTGATCAGTTCGCCATCTACCTGACTCAGCTTGTCGTTTGCTTTCTGCAAGTCCAGTTGATGCCGCGCAGCCGCGGCCCGAAGTTCCATAAGTTCGCGTTCTGACTGACCGCTCGGCACTCCCGAGAGAGACGAAGAGCGCCGCCTGCCACTACGACCGCCGCGATGCCCAGAGTGTGATGTGGCGTTCACGACCTGCTGGAGATTCACCTCAAGTTCCCGCAGTCGTGCTTCCAGGGAAACCTTCTCACGGCGTAAGACAGAGTTGGATGCGTTTAACTCGACTTCTTTCTTGGAAAGCGTCTCAACAGCTGCTTGAAGCTCTTTTGCAGCAATCTCGTCAGCCCTAGCCCTCTCGCCTGCTGCCTGTAAAGAATTCTCCGCGTTCTGCCTGTACAAACGCTCGTTGTCAAGCTCTTGAGTACGCTCAATCAATTTCTGGTCGAGGTGAAGGGCACGATCCGCCTCACAGCGTAACTGGACAAAGAAACGTGTCATTGGAGCAAACATACGGTCAAGGCGCAAAGATAGCGGCGAACTTTGTGGGTAGTCTCATTAAGAGTGGCCTTTGTTTCTTCAAACGCCTCCTTGGTCTTCAGTAATTGACTCTCGAGGGAAGAACGTAGAAGATCTGATTGAGAGCACCAGAGGCGGAAGTAAATCACGTCAATCGGCTAGCAGAAAAGATGGACGATACCTTGGTTTGCAATTTGCTTCTTCAAAGACCGTATCTCATCCGGATCGTGTTCAGGAGTGGAGTTCCAGGAAGACATGATGAGAGTTAAAGCTTTAAAGTACAGACCCGAACGTTGTCGGACAGAGCTAGTCGGGGTGAGCAATGGCCCTTCAAGGTACACCACGCTGCAACCGATACATAAACATAGTCGCGCCGTAATAGCACGTGACCGCGCCATTATAACCAGCTACTGATAACAGCCTGAGCGTTGGAGTTCTTCTGGCCACACCCATCTTGTCTTGCTCGGCTTAAACCCAGATTTCTTCGTAAAACCTATTTGGCACAATGGCAGCTCTCAAGGTTATATATATCCTCATATGTTGCATTTCATGGGATAAACCGACGGCTGTGAATAACAACATTCCGCATCGAATCCGCAGGTTATTTCCATCCGCAGCTAGACTTGTTCTCATGTACATAGACAGTTGCAAGAGACAGACTTTTACCTCCCAGAGCCCAACGCAGGTGTAACAGAACGTACCACGCCTTAGCGCTGTACCTTGCAACAGCGCGATGGCCAATACTGTAGTAGGTATCACTGTACTACTGTACTCGTAGTGATCGATAAGGGCATCCTGAAGGATTGTTTGATATCCAAGACAAGTGATCGTCGTGTGGGCTTGGTGCCTATGTCAGGATGGGACAGTCAGCTATCACGGACGGAATTGTACAAGCTATATATGTGGCTGCAGTTCAGGTCCAATCCGAGACGGATCTCATGGCACTTGAGGGTGCTCATATAATAGGGAACAAGCTCAGAAACTCATCAGGTGCAGAAATGAAGTATAGAGAGTGAAGATAAAGTAAGCTCACAGTGGAAAAGTGTGCCAGCCTACATAGACGGAGAATGACGAATTGGTGAGCTTGACGGTGGCTGTTTTCAAGACCATATGTGGCACAGGCTCTGTCCTGGTAACTAGTATTGTGCG
>QLPM01003629.1:0-16988 GCA_003314695.1 Albatrellus sp. MG142
AGGCAAAAAAGTGGCCAACACATACTGTGGAAGTATAATGATATAGCCGCTCCCTGGTTTTCGCATCTGATCAGTAGCACACGCCGGGGAAGGGCAAAACGAAAGCCTTAGGATGTAGTCTGGGCAAATGCCAAAACACCTTGGCCACGCTCAGGATCGTCCATCCTGTGGATACGCACAGTGGGACTAGGGGCAATATTCTGCATGTTCTGCGGCGTAATGAGGATGTACTGCTTTCCGTCGGAAGAGTTCGCTGTATCGATCTGTATAGTAGGTCAGCTTGCTGTCCTTGCGAATCAGTCGACCCAGACGCTTACCATCATCTTCATGCTGATACGACGGTTCACAGCGTCCATGAATACGTCGAATTCGTCTATTACAGTAAAGTTAATAACGAGCGTCGTGTAATCACTTACTGATTAGCTTACCCAGGCATCGAATAGGACTACCGATGGATTCCCACATGGCTAGTAAAAGACAGATCGTAGCGAACGACTTTTCACCTCCGCTGAGAGATCGAGGATCCTTGTCGCGACTGCCTTGGTGAGTGCCAACCAATTCGTCCGTTTGCACCTGGTGATGCGAAGTCAGTCATGTAAATACATTCCGAGGCAAATTAATATTAATTGACTTTGAGAGTGAGAGTACCGTCAGTGTGATTGAAAAGAACTTTGCCAAAGTATCCACGATTAGAGAGATGGTATTGGAAGACGACTTTGCATCGGAACGCGATGTGTCTGCGGAAGTCATACCACTTCGTTAGTCGTGTGCGCAGGGCTTGCCTCAAAGCCTATTAACAGTCAGCCAAGGCGAAACAGAGAAGGGAACGGCGGCGCACTTTCTGTAGTGCCGTCATGTTCTTCAGTTCCTTCTGAGCTCTGTCCAGATTCAGCTTAGCCTTGTTGACTTCCAGAGTCATTTCCTCAATGGTTGCGCCGTGCCTATATAAACCTTAGACATTATATACTCATCATCCAGATGGATCGTACTGTCTCGCCCGTTCTTTCAAAGCTTTCTGGACAGAGTTTAGATCGCGTTGGACTTCGTCAACTTTACGAGGATTTTCTACGCGGGCGCAGTACTCTTCGGCTTTTGATGTCCAGTTCTAGACGTGGCTTTGAGTCATATTCCGCAAGCGAATGCAAGTATAACCACCTCAAATTCTTTCTGCACGACTTCCATACGTTCTGCAGCCTCTTGAACTATATTTTCCTCTTGCGTAAGTTTCTGTTCCCAACCTTTCTTCTCATGCTGAGCCTGAGCACGTCTTGTGGTTGCTTCCTCGCACTTGGCCTACCCGACGTTGATTGGTTAATACAGGACAAATCGCCGATCTGCATGCGAACATACAGTAGCAACAGTTCTCAGTTCATCGAATTCTCCGATTTGATCCTTGATCTTGTTCAGTTCAAGTAGCAGCGGTTTCTGAGCTTCGTCAAATAACAATTTCTTCTCGGCTAAGCTTGTGAACTGCGCAAGAATCAACTCTTTCTCTCGTTCCATTTCCTGTGACGCAATACGTCAGGTCGACATGAAAGCACGTGAGTGAGACATACCTCGAGAGCACCTTCCAAGCCAGCCGATTCTGCAGGAATGTTCTCATTCACCTCCAGCTGCAGCATGTCTCGCTGATTCTTGAGTTCCGTCACTTTGCGATGTGCTATCCTCGCTTGTTGCTGGTATACTTGATCAGTTTCACACAACCCCTGCTGCTGCTGGACCGTATATACCTTTAGACCCTCTACAGTCTGCTGCAGGTCTCGGTACTTCTGCTTGAGGTCAGAGAGTTTGTTGCTGAGTTCTTGATGCTCCGCTTCGGCAGCCCTTGCCTGATCTTGCCAGTTTCTTCCAACGAGGAGCGATTACTTGCATGTTGGATGATGGAGATCTTAAGTACGCACCGTAACTGTGCCGCCGGGTCCTGGTCAGTGAACAGCAGATTACGGGGGTCATTCCTGTTAATGAATGGCAACGGTTGCGACTGCCCGCCGCCATCCCTGACTAGAGTTAGCGCAGAACCTGAGGGCGAATTTGAAGAAGGATTTGACAAAAGCACATACGAATATCTCGTCACCCTGTAGAGATCAGCAGACAGTCCAACACCTCCTCCATGCATTCTACTCAATACTGAATCAACATCGGCTCGCGTTCTCCCAAGGAGGGTTCTCTCTATCTTCACTTGATTGATCAGAATACGAAGTACATATTCATTCGACACCTAGACCGAGACATGAGGAGCCGATGTCAGTTTGGCAGACGCTATCGCACCTCGATCGCACGTAAGATAGTGGTGTGCTCCTGTGAGGGTTCACCACCGCTATAATCGAAGAGATCAACATCTGCGACGAAGATGTTGATGTGGTTGCTAAAACAGTTAATCAGCTCTGAATAATTAGATAACGAGATATGAATCCGAATTTACTTACTTTTTACCCTCTGCTTTCAACAGGTTCCTCAGCGGGGTGACATCTCGAGGGTCCGTGACTGTGAAAGACGACATGGAGCCACCAAGTACGTTTCGAAGTACGGGCGCCCACTTGTTTGGCTCTTTGACTCTAACGAACACTCCAAGCGGCCCAAGCGGTTTCTGTCCATGCCATCGCATATGGCCGAGCTTCTCTATAATGGCGTTCAAATTGTGACCGTATGGCGCTAGAGCGTTGTTTTGCTGCTCAGTGCATCTACTAATTTGTTCCCTACACTCCATAAGACGACTTCTGACGGATTGGAGGTTGTGTTCGACTTGATCACCATCACTTCGAATCGTGCGGAGTTGAGTCTCTGAGTCTCTGGTCTGCTGTTCGATGTCTCGCAAAGATGACTCCCCCATCGCAAGGTCGGCTTTCGCTTGCTCGAGCTGCCGATTAACTTCGTCAACTCTGGTTTGAGAGTGGGCGGCAGCCTTCTCCTGTTCGACGCGAATCCGATCTTTGAGAGATTCGATGGAACGCTTGACGCTCTGAAGATTCTCTTGTATGTTTTTCTCATCATTCTGCAGTGAAACGTTATACATGGCCTACCAACGGTATGGAATGCGTTACTAACCTTCAGAGAAACAATCTGTGACTTATTTCCTCGTAGCTTTTCCTGAACCTCCCTTCTCTTATCGTGCAGATGATCAATGTTACCAAGTTGTTTATATTCCGCTTCATGCTCTACCAGCTCTGCAGTTGCGGCATCAAACTTCGTCTATGCGACAGAGATTGATCAGAACCATAATAAGGAACACGTCTGTACTGCAGAGTATACCTTAGATTCCGCTAAACTATTCTGGATCTTAGGAAGACGACGAGATAATTTTTCATGCTCTTGTACTTTCCCGCGTAGTTCCTGAGTTGATTTACCGACGAGAAATGTCGTGGGCTAATTGAAAACAGTATTTAATGCGGCGCACCTCTTCTTTGGATGCAACGTGGGCCCAAGCCAGTTCTTTCTTAAGCTCATCTGCCCTATGCCTCTGTTTTCTGGCATTATCAGCCTCTGCAAAGCGTGCAGAGACTTCCTTATAGTGGGCATATAAATCGGGTATAACACTTTCTTTAGCCTTGAGAACGTTGGCCATGCGATTAACGTTCTCCCAGCAGGTCTCATACTCTTCACTCAGTTGTTTCAGTTGAGTGCCAGTTAAGAAAAACTGGACGGCGTTAAAACCCCAGAAGATAAAGCTAGCTTTAGATAGCAAACCTTGTACTTGTCGGAGGGATGTGAAGCACTCAGGAATTGCCTGCACGCCAAGCTTCAGAAGGATGACCTCCTGTAGAAGATATAAGTGGACATTACCGGGCAGCATCTGTAGTGGATGAGTGAGTGACCGAAGAAAAGATTTGTCGACAGCTGTACCTTGAGTTAAAACATTCATAGGATTATCGACTTGGATATTCATATGATCACATATTGCAGATAACTCATCCCGTTTTGTCGAGATCACTTTGCCGTCCCTACTCTTGATTTTGTACGAAGACGAACCGTCCTTAGTAAAGCGGCGAGTTACGACGATGCTGTCCCCATAGACATCGTGCTTGTACGCCTCGTCTCCGGTATTCTTCAGTTTAATAGACACTTCTGCGACGCTGCAGGAGAGGGTTGAGATCTTTGTCAAATACTTAGCTGAGTTTCAGTAAATACTTTTGTCCCTCTCGTATCAAGGATTTGAGACCACTGCCACGGCCAGTCGCACTTGACTTTCCGCCGAGTGCCACGGTGATAGCAGAGAGCACAGCACTCTTGCCGCCTACGAAAGATGAGGATTAATGGAGGACAATTATCTACATATTAGTATACGAACGTACTTCCATTATGGCCTGTCCATTGGAATTAAGGATGTGATCAATTACATAAATAGCAGACGTACCAATGATGAAGTTAATTTGCGGTCCGAACTTGAAGGTGAAATACTGGTGGCACATGAATTGGTGCATCTCAACAGACTCAATTATGCCAAACTTGGCGACGCCCTATGGCAGCGCATCAGAAGACAGCCCATAGACCTCAAAAGTACGGCAGCCCTTACCCCTTGCAATCTGCTCTTCGCGCGAATGGATTCACGAATCGCTTCCTCTTCTTCCTCATCGAGTTCCCGTCGCTCGGTGGCACTCTGGGATCGCGCAGATGCGAAGTCAATTTCGTCAGCGTCGCCATCATTACCCTCGTTGTCCACAAGGTTGTCGACATCTTCCCTTTCCTGGAGGCCAGCCGGAGCTGCGCGATAGCGGATTACCTCAGGAGAATGTTCTTCAAATCGAGCGCGCTTAGGCGCAGAGGACCCTTCTTGCTTCGAGTCTTGGTCGCCATCAACGTCGGCGTTGCGTTTCGCCATGGGTGGAAAAGGCAAGAGAGCGAGAGTCCTAAGTCACGACAAAGACGCGCTCGCGTGTAACTGTGGACGCGTTGAGTCACAGTGTGACCGTTGCTTTGTCGCTTATGTCGATAAACAGTCTCGGTCACGGTCTTCGTTATTGTATCGTACTGTAAGGACACGAAGTTAACGAAGCCGCATCTGGCTTTGCGTATGAGCTAGTCGATTTGATCCCTTGTGCTCCAAGTACAATATTACGAGGATAACAAACGGTCGCCAGGCGATTGGGCTGCGATGCCAGACGGAGAAGGATGGGAAGGTACCCGAAGTCGGCAACGCAGGTTATTTATAACTTGAATGGGAGGAAATGTTCTCGTAGCCTGAGAAGCCTGAGTTCCTTATCACCTTCAGGCGTCAGCGCCAGCAGACTCGTCTCTGCTTTCATTCTTCTGCCTTGTGTCTTCGAGGCTTCCACTCTCTATATCCCCATTCCTTTCTCACTCGACTTTCGGTTTTGTCTATATATTTATTAAATGGCACAAACAGAGTCTCGAAACCCACCTCTCGCAGGCGAGCCGCCTTTTGCTACAGATGTGTTTGTCCAGGATCTGCCTCAGCGAAGATATCGGCAGCCTCCTCAAAATTCAGCTTACAACCAGTACGTACCGCTCCTACCTCGGTATTCCACCTCACACCCATTGTGTTCGGCAGCTACGATGCAAACCTGAACGATGCTAATCGTCAGTCGGGAATTGATGCTCTTGGGAAGGGTTTCATGGCTGGTGATGTGGATGACGACGACGACGACGACACTCAGTCTCAACCACAACAAACACTTGTTCCTCTTCTTGCCCCTCGCCCCGGATACGCCGCACCAATAGCCGCTCTCAACCTCTCCCGTCCTGCACCTGCAGCAACACCCGAGGGACGACCCATCGTTCCTGGAACGTCTCAGCTGCGTCCAATGCCTAGCTCGGGGAGGGATACTCGCAGACCAACTGTTACCATCCCTAGGCCTGCTCCCATAGGCGTCCCAAGCATGCCCCACCCTTTGCCTCCCACTATGACGCCCATTGTCCCTGCTTTCGTTCGTCCGTCGAAGTCTCCTGCACCACGTGATGTCAAGTGGGGTCCCTCGCCTATCCTTCGCGGAGACTCTGAAGAGACACTTATTCCTAAGCGTGGAGATCGAGACGACGATTTTTGGAGGCGTTTCAGTATGATTGCCAAGGAGGAGAACGGGAAACCCAATGCTCAGAAACAGAGGTAAGACGTTCTGGTATTTTCCGTATTCGCATTCTCAAGCTTGTGCAGTGCTTGGCTCCGAAAAACACAAAACGGTAGCACTCGTATGTCTCGCTGGGTATGGGTCGTTGGCATTGTTGTTGTTGCGGTAACCACCTGTCAATCCATGTGCGGTCATCGTAACTTACGGAGGTTGGTTAGGGTATTGGCCTTGGGATCGCACTTGCCTGGTACATCTCCCACAAGACTCCTGCCAATCAGGTCCCTACCGTCATTGGTGGAGGTGCTAACGAAAAGGCTCCAGCTGCTTCTCCAATTTCTGTCGCGAGCGGACCTTCATCATCATCATCCCCACATGTCTCCCCTACCTTCACTATCAACAACCGTGAGGCGCATCCTGGTCCGATACCCACCGGTACCACCATGCAAGTCGCTCATATACCCCATCAGCATCTCGATTTCAACAACGGCGGTATTGCCCATACATCTAGACGCCACCACAGAAGTGTATTGAACCGTGCCAACTTCTGAACACCCCTGGCATTTCATGGTTCTCAGGTATTAGCGTCCAGTCCCATACTACGGACCCGCATAAGCCGTCCACTCCTTAAGCCAACCAATTACACATCACTGCTGGATTTTGTGGTTGCATTATTTGAATACCCTACTGAGCCACCGCTCACTTGTCACAACGCCCACATCCACTAATCTCTGCATTCATCTATGCACGTGGCATCTTTCTTATTAGAACAGCTCTTAGTCGTAATGGTCGGATCAGTCTTGGTCACGCACAAGGTTCCTTGCTGATCACTCCATTGTCCTCCACGCTGGAAACTGTCGTGTATTTACAACTTGATACACGGTGTCTGCCCACAGCCTAGCTGTACAAATTACTCCCTACAACTTGGTAAGATTGGATCGGTGATATGCGCTACCACCCGCCAGTAACGATATCAGAATATAACGGTATAAATGTAGAAATAGAGCATGGAGTCGAGGGCATGCGCTAGGTAATAATGAATGCGAAATATATGCAAATACCGGTATGTAAGCGCCAACACAATGGGGAGAGAAACATGGCTGCTACCAGTCAACGCAGACGGTCCGCCGTTTGGGTCTTCTTCACGGCAGGGATTTTCTTGCGTGCAGCTGGCTTGCTACTTTTGGCCGGTGTGGCCTCCATGATGATCTCGTCATCATCCTCTTCTCGACTAGACACCACTGCAAGGTCCTTCTCTCCACTTGCCTCCCTCTCCGCTGCCTCCCTCTTCTTCCTCTCCTCCTTCTCCGCCCGATCCTTCTTCCAGACTTCAGACAGTAACAGAATTTGCGCAATCATTTCTTCCCGGCTACTGCTGACGGAAGTGCCTTCCCAATACTCATCAGGGACTTCTTTCTTCTTTGACTTCTGGGCTTTGTGAGTCTACGAAGGAATGTGAGCAGACGTTCTGGAACAAGTTGGATGTTGAAAAATACCAACCAAGATAACCTGGGAAGCCTTTTCGGGGTCCTTCATGAATATTTTCGCGAAGTGTAGAAGGTATATCCCGCAGTCGCAAAAATTGTCTTGCACGGGAACCTAAGCCGAAGAAAGTAAGAAAAAGTCAGTGCGATACCATCACGGCATCAGTAAACAGCATACATGAGCTTTCACCCCTTGTGCAGGTGTGAGCTGAGACCGGTCCAGTCCTTTCTTGTCTGCGGCCTCCAATTGCAGATAGTCGTTCAACCTGTTGATAGCCTGAGGATGCCGTGCCGCCAGAGAGTCGAAGGTATAGATGTACGTTCTATATTCGGAATTAGTAACTGAGAATTTGATGGTGTGATAGAGTTGCCTGATGCTTACAGTTGCTGGTCTTCCTGTTCGCTGTCAACCACAATAACCGAGTCCTCGTTCTGTCTGTCAACAGACGGAGATGTTTCATGGCTATGTGAACCAGCCTTCTGCTTTCCTTTTCTTCTAGCCTCTGAGCTCTCCGCGTAGAACTGACTCGTCGGTATGGTGGGGACGTCCCTAACCGAGTCTTTGTAGGTCGTGACTTTGTTGTCCGAAAGACTGTGCTCAATAGCCTGATCACTGATATCAGCATCAGGTAGGCTGACCGGCTCTATCTCTGGTGAGCCATGAAGAGATGATGGATACACCAGAACACTCTTCTCTATGTCAATATCATCCTCGGAAGCTACTCCTTCGGGGTACGAGATCTGTTCAACTGATGCATCTGATGTATGCATAAAGTCGAAGACATTCCCGGGGGGTCCAGGAGTAGACACGATTAGGTGCTCTACGTCATATTCATCTCTTCTGTCTGCAGACTCGGAGCCAACGCTGTCCGACACAACAGAAGCAGAATGTTCATGAATGCTTTTGTTAAGTTTCATGTCCACCATGGAGCGAGGAGGTGGTGTTGAAGGTGGCGGCGGGGAGACCTGTAGATTAGAGTATCGTAACGGCTCCCGAATTGACGGTGGCGGCGGTGAAACTCGACCAGAGACTCGCAATGACTGACGGGTTGCCACAGACAGCTTCTCCACCGGTGGTACTAAGATCTGCTCAGGACGATGAATGATCGCCAGGTACCAGTGGAGGCTGTAAACAAAATGTGAATGTCGTTTTAGATGATAGAGAGCAGTGAAAAGACTCGTACTTCTCATTGATTGGGACAATGATATACTTCTTCTTAAAGAGGTCAATCTTTGCGGTCCATTTACGCACACTCTTGTAACCTTCCTGTAGACTACGCGAACGGAATCAATGCAATGGTCGGGTAAAGAATCATGAGTGAATGTGTACTTCTTTGGGGTGGTCGAAAGCTTCTTGTAGAAAAAGGAGCTGAAAACATAGACTTGGTCTGCCAGCTCAGGCCGCTCCGTTTGCAAATCATGCAGCCAATGTCTACAACCTGTTATAGACTAGCGGTTGTGAAAACAATGATTACAAGACGTACTTCAATCCGAATTCAATCAATGTGTCGTTCAAAAACTCTCCGGGTTGCAGTCGCGCAAGGTCGGAACTCATGACGTTCACCGCACCTGTGCCAGAGGGGGGATATACCAGGATACTTTGATGCCCATTAGCACATAACTGTTGAATGCAAGGAGTAAATTGCCCCTTACACCTCATCTGGTTCGTGGGAGCTATTAGACGATGGATTCTCCTGAGCATTTATACGCTCAGATCGGCGGCTGGTTTGGGTTTCAGCAGTGGATTTTCTGCTAATTACTTGGCGTGAGATTCCGAAGAGAAATAAACATAACATACGAGGGACCCTTGTTGCCGGACTTTGAAGTAGCAGCCGGTACAGAATCGGTGTCAGAACCCGGTCGCCCCCCGACGTTCATCGCCTTATCGTTCCGCAGCGCCTGGAAAGCAGATAGAGCAGAAGCATTCAAGATCTTACTCCATATCGCACGCGCTCCCGATTTCCTTCAGAAACAAGTCAGGACACGAGGTACGGTGAGATTCGAACGCATAGAACGATGAAGTGTGACCCGGAATGGACTGGGTAAACTTACTCTATGTATTCTAGTTCGGAACATTCCTGTAACCGCCTTTGTAAGCGTGAGTAGACTTCTTCCTTCCAATCTACGTGAGAGACTTGAAAACGAAATGTTACGCCGGTCTTGTCTGCACGCGGAGCTTCTCGAAAATGAGGAAAACAAATTGGAGAAGTAAACAAGTGCTACGAACCAGACATGAAATCTCCAGTAAGGAGACCATCTGCCTTCCACAAACTTCCGGGAAGAATCTGAATGAAAAGTTCGTCGGTAGTAGAGGGTTTTGTCTGGGCACAAGATCAAAATAGAAATAAGCAACGTGAGTAATTGATGGTACTGACCCGTTCAATTGTGGTAGACTGGATGGCATCTTTGACGATCTTGAACTTTAGTAGATAGTTATTGGCCCGATTTGAGTCATGTTCGATTGTCACCTCATTAGACGACTCATTCCAAACAAACCGGTAATGGGTAGCTGATTCGCCTTCCATAGCCTTGTAACCTGCAGAGAGGGCTAACAGAGGGAGTGATGAGATGCTCCCGCCCTTATTGGAGCTAAGTCCGACATTTCCATGGCGGAAACCAGAAGAGGACGTTGCGATTTCGTCCTTCTTCGGAGGAGATTCTTTACTAATTTGCAGAGGCTCTCGAACAAATGAACAAGCAAGTTTGGTTTGGTGAAATAAGACTGTACCTGGCGTCGCGGGTTCATGCTGTTCTTTATCGAAAGCTTCTGCGAAGTCGAATCCTGAATTTGAAAACATTTCCTGGTGACGCGTGAAGACTGGGTAGAAGCATCAAGCCCTTCGAAATGTTTGATTTTCTCCGGAACTCCGTTTAGTGGTGGATAAATAGAATTGATATCATGATTCATCTTCTGACGTTTGTAAGGCCTCGAATTGTCATCGAATCCACTAGCAGACTGTATGGATTCACCGGATGATTCGTCGTGCAGAGTTGTCTTAGCCAGACCCTTGCGCACTTGTATGGTGTGTTCTCCGTCGGCGCAGGCAATACGCGCCGGAGGTGAACGGTGCTCGACTAATGGCTGCCGGGATGTTGGTCGAACATTGTTGTCCGCATCGTCGGTAGAGTAGCTGATGCAGTCCATGGGATCTGGGGAGAGACGATCCCTGGGTACGACGCGTACAACATCTTCCGTCTCATCGTCGTCACCAATAAACACCGGGGCTGTAGAAGAGCCGACATGACTTCGCGACTTGTAAAGGTCGTCTTGTTTGTTGGGCACATTACTCTTACTAGCAGAACGAGTCCGGGGTTGAACTGAAGTAGAGGCAGTAACAGCAGATGATGAGAAGAACTTGGATTGTTTTGCTTGACCTTGGCCGGCTTTCGACTGTTCGTAGTGAATCAATGGAGTTTTCTTCGTTGTCGGGTTTCCCGGACCGTCGCTGTGAAGGGTGTTCTTTGTACGTCTGTGAGAAAAAGGGTTTTGGCCAGAATGCTTCGATGCCATATGCTGAGTGTCTTGTGGGCGACGTGGTGTTAGACCGTCACGGTGGCTCTGTCCAAGCAATGTCACAGACATGGTAGACCAAAACATAACTATACGTACCGGTGGGATGGGCACAGGGTCTCCAGTCCATCCAGCTTTAGTTCTGCGATTCAGACCTGGAAAGCTACTCGACGCATCTCGGTTATTCAGTGGTGGCGGTGCGCCAGAGCCAGAAGCCTTTGACTGAAGTCGGTTGATGCTATTTTTGTCATTGACCTGAAGGTTCATATCCCGATATCTGAAGTCGAAGGCAGAACAGGTCTCAGCGAACTGGAGGCAAGGAGGTTGCTGACTTGCTGTACAGTGTGCTCAGTACCGCACTCGCCGGTCGTCGTCCACACATCCATAAAAGGCAACGCGAGTGCACCGCGCCATCAAGTCATGGAACACTTCGCTTTTATGGTCATCTCGGAAGTTCGCAGTTGGCGAAGATCGGCTCTACCGTGCTATTTCATTGTACATTTAGCTACGGAGCACTAATGTCAATTGGTTCGACTTTATCTTAAACTGCCCAGTTGTTCCCGCTTATCACTGTCACTATCCCAAGACCTGTCCCAGCCTGAGACATCAGGACACTTACTCGAACGCGCTTGGTGGACTCTACAACGTCTTGTATATATGGCATGGATTGAACGACGGTCAGTGCCATGCCGTGATATGTGCTGTACCTATGACCTATGTTAATCTGATCAGGCTCGCTTAGGCACTGGGGACCTGCCAAAGGCGTCGCTATAGCACTAGGCGTTGTCCTGCGCGTATGCGAAGTTCAAACTGTGCTTTAAGGACAGGCTCATACTATCCCTTATAGTGACATAGAACAAGGATTCCATCGTCAGTCATGACTTACCATCAACAAAGGCAGACCTTGTTCACTCGCAACGTATATAGGCCATCGATATCGAGCTTGATGACACTTTATTAAGTCCCCCAGTTCAACATCGAAGTCCGCTCTCGCACCATCAACGCAGGTACTATTGGGAATTCGCCTTGTTCCCATTGATACATTCCAAACATTTGGCAAAGACTCGAAAGTCTTTTGCAATTGCCTTGACCCCAGGATTCTTGTCATATCGACTCCGTTACCGGTGAGATTAAGTCTACGTCCTTAGGTCTTGGATCTCATTTCGGTGCTCATGCAGTAAACAACACACGTCTCCGATCAACCGATTTCAAGATGAACCCCGCCTTCCCCTTCCCTGAAAACGCTGCCTCTGAGACAGAGATTAAGTCTCTGTACCCAGAGAATCTTCTGTCTTCACTTGATCCTTCCTGCCGACATGATTGCACAAGCTTGCCCCTTATTCTTCTGGGCAGCCTAACCCTGACCTATCCCGCCACGCAAATGTCCACAGTGTTCCGTAATATCCTGAAGTACGACTTGGGCTGTTCCATACGTAATTTCGAAATCTTAGTACACGGAGATGATGACTCGGATATTGTGGCCACACAGGAATGCGCATCCTTATTTCTGGAAGTTTTGAGAACAGCTTCGAGTCTTGATTATTTCTCCATCGAATCTTCATCGACGTTCCTAGACTATGTCCCGGACCTCGGGAATGCGCTGTCCTTCACTCCTATAACAAAACTATCGCTTACAGATATTCCTTCTTCTCGTCTCGAAATGTTTAAAAACCTCCGCGGCCTCAAACAATTGTCCTTCGACGACGTGACTGACAACTTCCGTATTAATGGCGGCCTCGCCCTCTCTCACTTCCTTGCCACCACCGCAGTAGACTCACTTCGCGAGATTTGCTTGGGTGGGGCCACTTGCCTGAGCTACGAATATTTTATGTCGCAAACTCCACCGGTTCAGTTCCCGCACGTGACTAATCTGTACTTCACTCGGGCGCACATTGGACCTCCTGCAGATGTGGTTGCTGCCCATTTTCCCAACGTACACAGCTTGGAATACTCAAACGTCGGAATCGACCTTAGGCCACTGTCTACCCCGGCTGGCCGTCTAATTTGGCCTCACCTCAAGACCGTGGAATTATTCGTAGAGAGTCCCTGCCGAGGGTCTATGGAGATCTACTCCATGCATCGTCATGAAGATAGCCATAGATTTATACCATGGTCACCATCGGAACACGTTCTTCATCTTTTCCAAGCATTAGCGCACCGTCCGGTCCGAAAGCTTACGGTATGGATCAAGAAGCTTTGTCTCTGCTCCAGCGAGGCCGGCGGGGATGATGATGACGAGATCAAGGATGCGTGCCCCACAGAGGACAACGAGGAGAGTGAGGATGGACGTACTGACTCCGCGCAGGACGACGCCGAAGATCATGATGGTGTTCCCTGTCCTTCAGAGCAAGACTTCGAGAAGCATGTCGATGCCTTTAAATTAATACTGAAACTGTCACAAAGTCTTACTCCCCAACTGGAAACTTTGTTGTATGTCTTGAATTGCACGCCCAAGACGATTGAGTCCGCTGCCAAAGCGGTGTGTATCCATTTTTTTTTTACAATAGCAAGCCTAATCTATATATGTCAGGTATTAACCACTCAACTACAAGCACCAGTAGCTTTGCACAACTTGCGCAATCTATCGATCACTTTTACCTGCTGTGGCTTCATGCCAGCAGGCGATTTGGAATGGGAAAGCAGGTGGACGGCCTCGCTCCGGAGCTTTGCACAGAGGTGGATGCCCGCCTTGCCATCCTTGGAGCTCCTCCGACTCCATGTCTCATATCCTGGCAATCACTCCCTCATGTTCTTCTCCTGGGACAGGCATGAAAACCAGCTCCGCGAGCTGTCACAAGCAGAATTTGGTGAAAGAGGGGACGACTTTCTGCTCGGGTATAAGGACGAGACTGAAGATGATTCTGAAGACATGGACATTGATCCGTAGTACAGTTTTGCGCTTACTGACCATAGATAAGTAGCGGCATAGTACCCATATAATATCATCCGTATCTCGGGTTGTATGCTATTAGGAAGGAGAAATGACATAACCTGGAAAGCTCTGAACGAGCAGCCCGTGACGGGAAAGAGACAGGGATGACTGGTCGGCGTGATACGTGGGCGCACGACGAACGGTAGGCACTTCTGAGTCGATTTGATGTTTAAAATATTCCGGAATAATACCTCGAGTCCTCGTCGCACAGAGATATGATAGTGGGAAACTGATTTGTGAGACTACCTTTTCAGTCATCCAGTAGCGCACATCCACCCGTCGGTACCGGCAAGTCAGAAACCACAGGTATGCAGGCTCGTCAACCTCAACGACACTCCGCTTCCCCTTCGAGTCCAAATCGTTGTTGACAACCGTCTACCCGGACTCAAGCGCACTTGTCAAACCGTTATTCTCTCTGCAGGTGGTTCCCGTCAGGTTGTACGCGCTACGAAGGCCTGGAGACCAGTAGAGAAATAGACATGGCCAAGCTTAGGTCTACGCCCCTCCACCGACACCGGGACACATCCGTACCGGCGCGTCCACGCGACGAGTGCGTCGCATCTCTCCTTCGGGTCTTCTTGTAGGTTTCTCATGTACGATCGTTAGCTTGCTGGTGCCTGCTAAGCCATCCAGCCAAAAGATCCGTCTTTCAGGATCCCCATCGTTCCTAACGTCCCCTCTGCTCCAAGAAAATTTCCCTTGAACTAGCGATGGATGGTAACCAGAATCTCAGTCCATGAATCGTCCACGCCTGTCACTCTGCTGCGTTGATCGTATCATGCTAGGCCTCCGTACCGCGCCATCAAGTTTACTTTGTCTGAGTTTCAGTGTCACGTATGATATCACAGCAATGCGACACGTACCTGGCATCATTAGTCATTGCAATGAACTTGTGAGTAAATACAAGTATGCGTCCACCAATATGCCATAGGCATTTCCACTCTCCTTTCAACTTGCCGCACACTAATTTAGGAAATGTGCAAGGACGGCAGTGTGTTGTGATGCACCCAAGCTCTTCTTTCTACCACTAGAACACTTTCCATCTGTAGTGGCTCAGACATAATTCATCCTCAACGTTCGCCGATGACTGCCTACCAAGAAGTTGTCCATGAATACCTTGAGATTCTGCAGAAATGGCGGCGGCGTCTCTGTTCGCGTAGAAGACATGAGCCATCTCTCGGCGCTGCTTGGTCCGCTGAAGGTCATGTGGATAATTGAGTTAGGAGGCCCGCGCGAACATGAGACCTCATCTGTACAAGCACAGTTGAGAAGGATAGCGAAGCAACCTAGACAAGTTCTCTACGCGCTCTTGGAGTGCGGACGGGCAAAGCGCTTCAGCATCTTGTAGCTGGTCCTGGAACATTGTGAAGAGACTGGAGGAAGACGTCAACTCGGCGATATCGCCTGCGTTCTGAGTTGCTTCCGATCGGGAAAAGGACCAGCGGTCACCGAGATACCGCAGGACCGAGTAGAGAGCATCGCACATTGACCACTTCCATGATCATTAGATGGCTCCCAGCAGAAGACTGCAGAGGAGGGAATGCTGAGGATGGCTGCACCACGGTTCGCATGACTGGTATCAATGTCGGGGCGCCGTAGGAGGAAGGCTCTTGAACGTTTTCCGAAATGAAAATCCGTGATTGGAGGTGAGAGCAAGGAAGCTGTTGTTCGCCGTGCGAGATGGGCGGTAAAAATGCGTCAGATACGCAATCTTAAGGCACAAATATTGCGCGTATCTACTGGGTTATTGATGGATCGGGGACGGATGTGACCATAGGATGAGTCCCAGCCCTCGCTCCAACGGAACCTTTGCCTTTCCCGCCTAGCCGTTGACGTCGTGCACGCACGATTCTTCATTCATGTGAGTGCCACCAGTACCATCCCCTACTCTCACCCTCTTTACTGACCCAGTCCCGCCAGATCCCCTAGCCTCGAGTATTTACCATCGGCCTTATGAAGCTTAACGGCTGGTTGCTGATTGAGGAAGTCGAGTCACGCGACGGCATCGTGGACAGGTAGTCGAGAACGGGGTAGTAGTAGTCCCTCGCTTTCGCACGCAACTGCTGAACACGGAGTTGATACACATCGGCTACTCGCTTGGCAGCATGCTGCAGCAGATGAACATCTTCAGTTACCTCTGCGTCCTCTCCCGCTTACTCGGAAAGTCCCTGCAAGGAGGGATCACCTTCAACGCGTCTGACAAGCTCGCCGGATCTGGCGCAACAACATAGACCATGTGTATCACATGGGTGCACAAGTCCATGTGAATTCTTGCCAGTATGAAGATTATGTTGGGGTGGCAAACATCCGTACGCTGTTATTTGTCTTCAGCCGCACCTGCGGATTCGTCAGTACTATGCAGTTTAGAACCTTCTTTCATTGATCTCTAGTGTGGAGATTTTTCCCTCAGTCATTCTGGGTATGCTTTTTCGTGGCAGCAGCAACCTGAGATCTACAATGGGATCTACAACAGATTATGGTCAATTTACCTATGGTGTAGACTTATATAAATATAAATATTATGCACTGCCGAATCTATGCCAGTGCTGGCCACTTGTTTGTGAAATGTGAACCCTCGGTGTCACTCGCTCTCATGCTTCGTCTCGCTCCACATACTGTTCCTTGCCTTGCCCATAGTCAGGTTCGGCCAACCCCATTCGACGCACTATGAACTCGGAGCAGAAAGTTTTCCTAAGCACCAATCCCAGAAGATTCTGAACTTCCTGCCTGGACCATAGACATATGCCTTGCATAAGTACCACTGGTATAGGATTCCAAAACCGCATTAATCCCGGAATTTGTGCTGTGTGATCGCCTCGATCGCACGCCAGGCACTGTACCGGTATCCTATCTCCAAGACCTGACATTTATGCAGTTTGAAATTTCACCAGATCCCGGAGGCATTTTACGTTCTTAGTAAGCTGTTCAACAGCTCTTTCAAACCTGCCCGCAACTACTTAACAGTGCGTGGCTCGGCTATGTTAGGCAATGCCGAGTCCACTCCGACTAACTTAGCACCCCGGTGCCAATATCAGTGCGAC
>QLPM01003651.1:0-13788 GCA_003314695.1 Albatrellus sp. MG142
TTTGAGACTGAGAACAGGAGAGGGGAGAGGGTCACCGTAAAGGTTGGTTCTTTCCTCTTGTTCCTCTTTGGCTTCAGCTTCCAGGAGTGCGAGTGGGTCGTCGGGTGTGTGCATGGGTTCCTCCTCAGCGATAGCGAAGAGAAGGTCGGTGGGGGCGGGCGAGCTATGGAACCTTGCTTCGTATTGCTTGATAGCTTCTTCGAGCCGGGCTAGGGGCAAGTCTGCAAGAAGAGCCTCTGCGGGTAGTTCAGCATCATCCTCTGCTTGGAGCCATTCAGCCGCAGTCATCAGGACGTGTAGTTGGCCGTTGACAAAGGCATGAGGGAATTGAAATGAGTCAGGTGGGGATGGAGTGTCAGCCATGGGTAGTACTTGGAGTGAAAGCGGGATTGGGGAGAGTTCCAGGTTGATTATGAGAGCGGTGAGGATGAAAAAGAGAGGTGAGGACAAAGGAAAGGAAGAAATCACCCCCCCCTTTTAACATCGATGACCTCGTCGAGAAGAAGTAGGGCGGAGGGTTGGGGAGGCGGCTGTGGGGTGTGCTGTGTGAAAGGAAGCGATCAAGTCGGGTGCTGACTGGAGTTCTGCAGCAGGTAACCATTGGTCATCTGCTGATGGATAGCCTAACCAGTGCACGAGGTAGTGGAGCTTGTTGCGAATATAGCGCGAGTCTAGAATAGACTCGACTTCGAAGTGTTCGTCTCCTGCGATAAGGTCAGGAGGGGGGCGGAGGTAGTTGGGGCTGTGTGAAACGGTTTCTTTGTAAGGTGAAAGGAAAGATCCGTGGAAGATGGGGTGAATCTTCCAGGAAGGGGGAAGTGTGAGACAGAAGGTGACGGGATTGACGAGTTTGGAAATAACGAAAGGTCCATGACGTCGAGGGGCGAGCTTAGCAGATGGATAGAAGGTAGAGAGATGTTTTCCTTCTAACCAAACTGAGTCGCCTTCCTTGTAAGGCAGGGAAGGGATGTTATCGACCCAATGGCGATGGGCGATAAGTTGTGCAGCTGAGATGTCATCTCGGAGTTGCGATAAGGTGGAAAGGCAGTCTTGAACCGCAGGGACAGGGGTAGGCTCAAAGACGTGGGGAAGTGAAACGGGGTGATAACCCATAAGGGCAAAGAAAGGCAAAGAATTGGTGGTGGAGTGAATATGCGTGTTATGAGCGAATTCAGCATTGATAAGGTGATCTGCCCAGTCAGATTGGCAGGTATTGCAGTAGGCTCGTAAATATTGTTCTAGTTCTTGATTGAGCCATTCAGTCTGTCCGTCCATTTGGGGGTGGTAGGCGGTACTCATTGCTTGTTGAATGGAAAGGAGACGACACAGTTCTCTAGTGAAGGAAGCAGTGAATTGAGTTCCGCGATTGGAGATCAATTTAGAGGGAAGGCCGAAACGTCTCCAGACGTTGGCGTGATAGAGGGAGGCGGTTTGTTCTGCTGTTATCGTCGAATTACATGGTGCGATAACCGTTGCTTTAGTGACATCATGATCGACAAAAACAGCAATGGCGTCGAAGCTGTTTGAGGGTGGAAGTTCCGTGATGAAATCCATAGAAACAGTAGAGAAGGGGGTGGCGTTCCCCTCAGGTGGGATAGGTGAGAGCGGGGTACGTGGACAGTTAGGGAGATTTTTTGTGGATTGGCAGGTAGCGCAACCATCGACATAGTCATATACGAATTTGCGCATACCTGTCCACCAGAAGGAGCGTTGGGTTAGGTCAAGGGTTTTTACTCGTCCGGGGTGTCCTGCTGAAGGTGTATCATGATGCAGTCGAACTAGATCTCGTCGAAGGTCCGGGTCGTTGGGGATACAAAGACATCCAGAGTAGAAAACAAGTCCATCGTGAACTGCCCAATTCTTGAGAAGGGTACGTTTCATGGGGCTGGGTGCATTGGCTTGGATTGATCAAAGGACGTCTAGTATTTCTCCATCTAGCAATTGACAGTCCTTGACTCATTGAAGCAGGGTAGAGTCATTCAAAACTAGAGTTGTGGAGCGAGCAAATACAGATGAAGGTAGAAGGACGCAATCTTCATTATCATGATCTCCTGAATCATGATCCTGTCGCCTGGAGAGTGCATCTGGTTTTCCAGCACTTTTCCCAGTGACATGAGTGATAGAGAAATCGAACCGAGTGAGGTAAAGGGCCCAGCGAGCTTGTCGTCGAGATAGCTTGCGGGCTTCTTTGAAGACTTCTAGATTTTTATGGTCAGAAAGGATCTCAATGGTGTGAGGGGATCCTTCGAGATAGTGACGCCACTCTTCAAGTGCTTTGATGATGGCGAGGAGTTCCCTGTCATAGATATCGTAATTTCGTTCAGCTTCGATAAAAGATTTAGACATAAAGGCGACAGGGTGCCAGAACCCGTCGTCTCCTTTCTGTGAGAGGACAGCTCCACAAGCCATTTTCGAGGTGTCACATTCGAGGTGGAAGGGGGTGATTGGGTCGGGTTGGATAAGGACAGGGGTTTCCATAAAGCGTGCTTTAAGGTTTTGAAACGATTTTTCTTCAGCTTCTGTCCATTGCCAAGGGCGGGTCTTCTTTGTGAGGTCGTTGAGAGGTCGGGCAATTTGTGAAAAGTTGCGAATAAAACGTCGATAGAAACCTGCGAATCCCAAGAAAGCTTGGACTTCGCGAAGGTTCTTTGGAGCCTGCCAGTCTTGGATACCTTTCAGCTTGACTGGGTCCATAGCGAGTTGGCCGTAACGAAGGCGCATTCCAAGGTATTCGACCTCCTCCTGCTCGAAATCGCATTTCTCAGGTTTGAGGAAGAGGTGGTTATCTTGGAGATGTTGCAAGACTTGTTGAACGAGTCTTCGATGTTCTTCTAGGGTGGTAGTGGCGATGAGGATATCATCCATATAGATGAAGATTTTACCTGTTTCAATGAGGTCCTTGAATGTTTCATTCATCATGGCTTGGAATGTTGCTGGGGAATTCATGAGACCAAAGAACATGACGAGGGGTTCGTACATTCCCCGGTTGGTTTTGAAGGCTGCCTTCCATTCGTCACCTTCTTTGATGCGGACATTGTTATACCCCCAGCGGACGTTGAATTTAGTGAAGTATCGGGCATCCTTGAGTTTGTCGACCACATCAGAGATAAGTGGAAGTGGGTACTGGTTCTTGATCGTGAGCGAGTTTAATTGGCGATAGTCTTGGATGGGGCAGAGTTTCCCATCTTTCTTTTTGACGAAAAAGAAGGGAGAGGCGAATGGGGATTGGGATTCTCGGATATACCCCCGTTCTAACATGTCTTTAAGGAAAACATCCAGGGCTTTTTGTTCCTCCAAGTTCAGGGGGTAGACCTTGCAATTGTTTTCTGGGATGGCATCCGGTTTGAGATCGATTGCGTGATCCCATTTGCGCGATGGAGGGAGTTCGTGAGAGGCAGTTTCCTCAAAGACCTTCCTCCAAAGGAGGTAGATGGGTGGGATCTGCTCTTCCAGCGTCTTGATTTCCTTCTTGACGTTTTCTGCAGCAGCTAGGGTTGTTGCCGTAGTGGTCTTTCGTGCTTCTTCCAGGCTCCAGTATTCTCGTACTTCTTCCGCAATTGTTTTCTCGTGTTCCTCAGGGAGTTGTGCAAATCGTACTGTCTTCTTTTGTCATTGTTTTCCTACCATCTTTGCCTTCACAAGATCACGTACTTGCCACTTCTTGGTGAGGGATAGTTGGCAAGATGGTGGACAGTGGGCAAAGACAAGAGTAGGTTTCTGCCAGTCAATGGCCGGGTTGTGTTTTCTCAACCATGTATGGCCTAGGATGATATCGTCGTGTCCTAGATCGGAGACAAGGAAGCGGACAACCTCGAGGTGTCCGTTTACCTTCATGGAGAGGTAGACTCGATGCTTGATTCGTCCTAGAACGTTTTCGGTATTGTCGACGTTTCGGACGATGATTTCTTGGGGGAGTTGTTCAAGTTTCAAGTTATGCATAGTGACAAGTCGGTGATGGATAAAGTTGGTGGTGGCTCCGCTATCGAGCAGAGCTTTAACCTCCCAGCTACGCTTCCCTCCGCGAGCACGCAGATCATGAATGCGTTTTGAACTGTTATTCTCAGAAATTCATCGCGGGGGTACATGTTTTTAGTTCGCAACCATGTAGCAAGGGGCGAACCGATCAAAAATCCTCCTCATCTAAGATTGAGCCAGCAAGGCTCCTCCTCTCCTCTAGAGAATACCCTTGAACAAGTCGTCGTATGTTCTGCATGCTGAGTCTTTTGGTGGCGTATTCAGGCGGGTGTTCTGGTTCTTCTTCATCATCCGTCTCTTCAACTACGACAGCTCTTGAAGATGAAGGTTTAGGGTTTGCTTGTTTCGGAGTTTGGACCCGTCGAACCTTCACGTCGTTCTTCTCTTGAGGATCCTCTTCGTCTCTGGTGGTTCGAGTTTTGGCATTGTAAGGGGTTTTGCCTTTGAAACAGTCTCGGTTTGGGCAATCCTTGGCGATGTGGCCCTTTTCTCGACATGCGAAGCATTTGTTTTCCTCTTGAAGCTTCTTGCGCATTTCTGGGGTTAGACGTCGGAGCTTGGTGCGGTCTACGTCCATGTCGTCAGGATGTCATTCCTTCTTTTTCGTCGTGGTAGTAGCGGGTACGAGGCTTTTCTTCATGTTTTGATACAGACGGAAATTGGTATCCATCTGTATGGCTAGCTTGGCAAGGTCGACAAAGGTGGTGGGACGAATTTCCCTGGAGTAAAGTTGTTGGACAAGGGGCTGGTTAAGCCCCTGTTCGAAATACCAGATGAGATTGATGTCATCTGTTACTCCGGCGTCATGTGCAATGGTGAGGAACTCAGCGTGGTATTCATCTGCTGTCTTCCCCTTCTGCTTTAGTTGTGTGAGTTGCATCATGGCTCTTCTCTGCAGGTTCGCATCTTTGAACGAAGTGTCGAGAGCAGCTTCGAATTCTGCAAAGGTAGGAATAGAGGTACGCATCGTGGTTTCAAGGTACTGTTACGAACATCGGACTATATTTCTTTTCGTCTTACTGCTTACTATCCCTTCATTACATCCGATAACCCTTGCCACTTACCAAGCAGTATTCTCTCACCATGACTCATACGTGTTCTATCTCGTTCTATCTCAGTTATCTCTGACTCGCACCCCTGATGTCCTATTGGAGGATAAGGGGTTACTATACTACTCACCCGCGCACAGGAGAGACGTCTGCCCTCAAGTCTCCTAGTATATAGCTTGTAACTCGTTGCGGGGATAAGCCCTAAGCTTATCCTCTTGTACAATCCCCAGTACTCGTTTGGATCTTCAGCATGCCTACTAAGTCTTGCAAGTCTTTTGACTTGTCTCACCTCGTTCACTCACTCTCAAACCTTGGGCTTCGCCTAGGGCTCTGCCACCTCGTTGTATAGGTGTTTGACCGCTCAACTGCGTGTTAAACCCTTACAGGTACATGTCTTTCCACGACCCTGCTGTCCCTCCTTCCATATACGAAAGTATAAAGACGATTTTTTGCGCATCTTGAGGGTTTTTATGCATGTTCGCGATGAAGTAGGCCCTGCAGCTGTTCATGAAGGCGCGATACTTGGTTTTGTCGCCATTGAATGTCTGGGGGTCCTTCACTTTGAGTCCTTTTGATTGAGGTGGTTGTCCAGACATTGTAGGGATGACTGGGGGTGGTGCGGGTGGTGGTGTTGGTGGTGGTTCGTACGAGATGAAAGCAGGACTGGTTGCTATTGATTGTGCAGTATCAGAGAGATGAGTCGCTAAGGGATAAGAAGAAAAGGGGAACGATTCTTCTTGTACGCGAGGTAGGGTTACTGGTGAAGTCGGATCTGGTACGATCTCTCCCTGGGATGAGGTACGAGACGATGGTCGAGATAAACGAGGTGCTGATGTAGCGAGGGGGTTGTGAGTGTGGGAAGGGAAGTAGAGTACTTCGCCTTCAACAGTTTCCCACTGATCGTTCCCGATATAGGTTACGGGTCCTTTGATTCCTGCGATAAGGGATCGACTGGTTCTGCTCCAGCAGATACCTGCTGGCAGCGGGTCTGGGATCGTATAATCCACTGTGGCTTCGAGTAGGACAGAAAGCTTATCCTAATGTAAGGGTTTAACACGCAGTCGAGCAGTCAAACACCTATACGACGAGGTGGTGGAGCTTTAGGCAAAGCTTAAGGTTTGAGAGCGAGTGAACGAGGTAAGACAAGTCAAAAGACCTGTAAGACTTAGTAGACGTGCTGAGGATCCAAACAAGTACTGGTGATTGTACAAGAGGATAAGCTTAGGGCTTATCCTCGCGGCGAGTTACAAGTTATATACCAGGGAACTTGAGGGTAGACATCCCTCTTGTGTGCGGGTTTGTTGTACAGTAACCCCTTATCCTCCAATAGGACATCAGGAGTGCAAGTCAGAGATAACTGAGATAGAATGAGATAGAACGAGATGGAATACGTATGAGTCATGGTGAAAGAATACTGCTTGGTAAGTGGTAAGGGTTATCGGATATAATGGAGGGATAGTAAGCAGTAAGACGAAAAGAAATATAGTCCGGTGTTCGTAACAGTTAGACCCTTACATGCACTCTGCCCATAAAAGCAGAGTCAATGAAATTAGAGGAAGCACTGGAATCAACAAGAGCAGGGATAGAAAATCGGACATAGAAGGAACACTAATTAGGATAATAAAAGAATTGGAAGAATGAGAAGAAAGAGAAGTGGAGGCACAAGAAACCAAAACAGTGGAAACCTGGGATGTGTGCAGAGACACAGACCCAAAGTCCAGAGTCCACATAGCATCATCTAGTTCTGGACTTCCTGATCATTTTCCTCTGCCTCTAAAAAAGCAGAGGAAAGGTCCAGGAAGGGATCTTCCAAGGGGGAGATCACAAAGGTTGCCCTACTGGCAGTGGAGGTGTTTCCAGTGGACCGCTTGTCCACTGGAATCTTCAGACGCTTGCTGACAGTATGGTTAGCTTCTCCACAATACAAACACAATCCTTTTTCGCACCTGCAGTTCTGCTCCACCTCACAGAGATGACCAGTGGGGTCCAAGTTGGCCCCAACATCAGAAAGCCATGCCCAAGTGGAGTCAGAAGGACCAGTGGAATGTGGGTTGTTCCCTGATTGGTTGAGGCAGGGTTGGACTTGAGGAGAGGTGGAGGATGCAACAGTAGTACCAGAAACAGCGGAAGACTTGGTACCATCTCCAGTACAGTCTCTGAAGCCCTGACTACTACTTGCACCCTTCTCTTGTTGGTGTTCATGGTACCTTTGGTCAATGACCAAGGCCCATGACTTCATGTCCACAAAGGTGCAGGGACAACCACCCTGGTGCACTAACTCATCCTTAATACGGTCTGGAAGACCATTGTAGAAAGTATGAGCCAGAGTGGTGTCATTCCATCCTGTATCTGCAGAGTGTTTCATGAAGTCAACAATATAACGGTTAACGGAGTGAGAATACCACATGCAGAGACTCAGAATCTTCCACTCCAAAGTGGAGGTGAGATTCAGATCTCCAAACATTTGGGTGAGTTCATAGGTGAACACATCCCAATTGGAAAGAAGGGGAACTGGAAAGGCAGAGAGAAGGAAAGGTTGGAACCACACTGCAGCAGCATCCGTAAGATAGGATGCTGCAAACATGACCCTTGCTTCCTCCAATCCATACTGAATGGGTTCTGCATTGAAAGTGTAAGGACTTAGCATGACAAACGTCAGCAAGGTCCTATTGGGATGTGGGATAAGTCAGTGGTTCCAAAGGCAAAGCTTAGCCTGGTTCCTTGACCGAAGTGTATGGGATAGGCAGAGCACTGGCTAGTGTCAAGCTACCAGGTTGGAGAATGACGAGAGCGGTAGGTGAGGCAGAGCCTCCTGGATTCAAGTACAGTAAAGTACAAGAGAACAAGCTTAAGGCTTGTTCTACCAACGAGTCAAGTATTTATACAAAGGGATAACAGGTGAGAGCGAGATGCCTTGTAAGTAATGACAAGTCAACATGAGTCACAATGATAAGAGGGATATCTGCCATAGGCAGATAACACAGGACAGGTAAGTGTGCAGTATCAAGGGATGATGGGGAATCCTGTGTGAATGTGAAACGAGTCCAATACCCTACACCCTGATGGGGTATCTCCGAGTAAACATGGATCAGCACATACAGTAAGTCCGATGATATCCGGGATAGCAGGAAAGGAAACAAGTAAGTAAGAAAAGGGAGAAATCGTAACATTACCCCCCGGTTACCCAGAGGATGTCCCAGCCTCTAATCGTAGTCGTCCGCCATGTTGTGGTCATAGTTGGTGTAGTCGGGGGTGGGCGAGTGATGGTTATGATGACAATCAATGGAGTGGTTACCAAGGCAGAGGTCAGAGCAACATCCAGAACAAGTCTAACACTGATAAGTGTGTGGACCTGAGTGTGAACAGTTACACAATCGGTTGATTAGTGGGGTCTGAACGCGACGACGATGATGAGGAGGTGGCGAGGGGTGGTCGGGGTTAAACCCTTCGTGAAGAGGAGACCAACATTCTTTGAAATGATGGCCTACCTTGCTGCAATTCCAGCAGCAAATTTTCTTGTTGCGATGAGGTCGACTTGTTTCGGGTTCATCAGCTCCTCCTCTGAGACGATCAGCAGGCAAGAGAGATGGTGAAGGAAGCAGGGGTGAGTTGTTGAGATCAATCATATGAGGAGTGGCGAGGAATGGTAGTAGATGTCTGTAGGCGTCCACATTAACGAGTCGATTGGCTATTTCAGCCTTTTCATGCCGCCTCTGTGATAGGAGAGCATCCACATGAGTTTTGAACGCAGTAAGTCGTTCGACACAGTGAGACCAGTCCTGATAGCACTCAATGTCATATGTGATGCCTTTATTTCAAAGGTAGCGACAAGCACAACTGAAAGTTTCCCTAGCATGAGGGCAGAGAAGGGTGTGATGGAGGTCGATCTTGAGCTCCAGATTTTCTCACAGGTGCTTTCCAAGTACTGGTTCTGCCTTTTACGTGAGATTGGCGTAATTCTCCCCCCCTGGTGATAGAATCAGATCAGGTGTGGTGGTGTCAGGGGTTTGACACAAGGTGACTAGAACATGGAACATATAGTCCAGGTCCAGGTCATGGAAACAAGGGTGTACTCCTGTTTCATCACTCTCTCCATCTGGAGTGTCATAGAGACCACTCGATGGATCAGAGGACTCATTTGGTAGTTCTTCTTGTTTGGCTACTGGGGGTGACGCAGGTCCTAGATCAATGTCGATGTCAAAGTTGGGAGGAGTTACATGGGTGTTATTGGGAACTTCAGAACGTAGTGGCGGCGTGAATAGGTGGGGTGGTATGGGGAGGACAGGAGTGAGGGGACAGGTAGGAGGTAGGGATAGTGGGAGAGGAGCATGGTCAGGTTGCTGGGAGGTGTAGGGGATGGTACTTGCCCTATGCTCCTCTACTCTCAGTAGAGCTCTCTCAGCTCTTTCAGTTTGTTCGTATATTGGGAGGGTACGGAATTTGGCCAGCGGGCCTCTAGTGTCGTACATGATGGTCCTTTCTTGCACCCTGAAGGTATTGGCAGATTGGTGTTCAGGATCTTCGAGAAGGATTTGGCAGTAGTTCTCGACGCTCCTGATGTATTCATGGGCAAGGCAGTCAAAGATGTCGAGGTTGGGCAGGGTGGGGCTGGATGTGGAAGACATTGTTGAAGACTGGTTGGGAGGTGAGGAGATGGTTTTAGAAAGCGGTTATGTGGTGAGGGTGGTTTAGAGCTGTAAAGTTCTGGGTAAAAGGGGATGATTACCCCCTCCTTTTAACGACGATGTCCACGGTGTCTAGATGATTCCAGGAGCGGGTGGAGCTGTTTGAATTCAGTTAGAAGGTCCAAAGCATATGCTTCTAATTCAGAGTGTGGGAGCCATTGATTGTCTGAAGCCGGGTAACCGAGCCATTTGACCAGGAACTGGGGTTGATTACAGAATAGGCAATGGTCTTTGATTCTTTCTATTTCGAAGTGCTCATCGCCTTCAATGAGATCCGGGAGGGGCTGGGTGAAGTTTGGACCATGTGCAGCAGTTTCCCTATATGGGGCAAGCAGTGATGCATGGAAGACAGGGTGGATGCAGGTTGACCAGTGACCAGGGAGCAATAGATGATAAGCGACCGGGTTAATGATATCCGTGATCAGGAATGGTCCATATCAGCAAGGGGCGAGTTTCAAGGAGGGTGATAGTGTGTGAAGATGTTTACCTTCAAGCCAAACTTGATCGCCAACTTGATACAATGGGAACAGAGTGTTATCCGTCCAATCATTGTGTGCCAGGAGTTGTGCCACTTTAATTTCATCATGGAGTTGTGATAACTCCGTGATCCGGTCGGATAACAAGGTGGAGTCGAGCGAGGTCGGGATAGGAACAGATAAGGGTTCATAACCCATGAGAGCGAAGAATGGGGACATCTTGATTGTCGAGTGATAGTGTGAATTATGAGCGAATTCTGCAGTGGGTAGGTACTGAGACCAATCAGATTGCTGGATTGAAGTATATGCACGAAGGAATTGCTCTAATTCCTGGTTTAACCATTCTGTTTGACCATCGGTTTGTGGGTGATAGGCTGTAGACATAGCCTGTTGGATCTGAAGGATGCAACAGAGTTCAGATGTGAATGCAGCAGTGAACTGTGTCCCACAATCTGATATAAGCTTTGTGGGAAGGCCAAAGCATTTCCAGATGTGATCGCAATATATTTGAGCTGTTTGTTCTGCAGTGATCGTGGTATGACAGGGGACAATGACTGTTGCTTTGGTTACATCATGATCTACAAAGACCACAATGGCATCGTAACCATTGGACTTTGGGAGATCTGTGATGAAATCCATGGAGACTGTGGAGAATGGAAGGGCATCGGTTTGTGGGGGAATTGGCATGAGGGGGACTTTGGGACGATTTGGCAGGTTCTTGGTTGACTGACAAACAGCACAACCATCAACAAAGTCAAATACAAATTTCCTCATACCAATCCAATAATGCCACTTGGACACGCATTCCAGGGTTTTCAAACATCCAGGATGACCTGCAGTAGGTCCATCATGGAACATTGCTGTGACTTCACGATGAAGTTCTTCAACAGGGGGAATATAGATCTTGCCTTTGAAGAAGAGTAATCCGTCTGTGATGCTCCAGTCCTTTTTCAAGGTCATTTTCATGGGTGATCCTTTGTTTGCACTAAGGAATCTGATGATGTCTGTAAGTGCTGGATCGTCTTGCTGTGCCTTTTGAACATTTTGCAAGAAATCTGATATCAAGATGTCATATTCAGTTGGTCTCTTGAAGTCTTCTTGAGTAGCGTGGGTGAAGAGAGTATCTGGGAGCAAGATCTGATCTTCATTGTTGGCATCTCCAGAGTCATGATCAGGATGGTGGGATAGGGCATCAGGCTTGCCAGCCTTGTTGCCTGCGATGTGCATGATTTTAAAGTTGTAACCGGGTGAGATACAAAGCCCATCAGGCTTGTCGTCAAGATAGTTTCTTGGCCTCCTTGAAGATCTCCAGATTCTTGTGGTCAGATAAGATTTCGATGGTATGTGGAGAGCCTTCAAGGTAATGCTGCCATTCTTCAAGACATCGAATAATTGCCAGGAGTTCTCTGTCATAGATGTCATAGTTGCGTTCAGCTTCTATGAATGATTTAGACATGAATGCAACCAGGTGCCAGATACCATCATCTCCTCTTTGAGACAAGACTCCTCCACATGTGAACTTGGAGGCATCGCATTCAATTCGGAATGGTTGGTTGGTGTTGGGTTGGATGAGGACAGGAGATTCCATGAAGCGATCCTTGAGCATCCTGAACAATAGCTGTTGTCTGGGTCCCCACTCCCAGGTTTTATCCTTCCGAGTGAGTTCATTGAGTGGCTTAGCAATTTTGGTGAAGTTCCAGATGAAGTGACAATAGAAGTTGGCAAATCCTAGGAAACCTCTTACTTCCTTGAGGTTCTTGGGGATAGGCCATTTGGCAAGTCCTTTGAGCTTGATTGGATCCATAGCGATGATACCTTGGCTGAGACGCATTCCAAGATATTCGACATCTGATTTTTCAAATTCACATTTCTCCAGTTTGAGGAACAGATTGTGGTCCTGAAGATGTTGTAACACCAGTTTAACAAGTCGGCGATGTTCTACTAGGGATTCCGTGGTGATGAGGATGTCGTCCATGTAGATGAAGACACAGCCTGTTTCAATGAGATCTTTGAAAGTGTCATTCATCATAGCTTGGAATGTAGCAGGGGAATTCATGAGACCAAAGAACATCACCAGGGGTTCAAACATTCCGCGATTTGTTTTGAACGCGGCCTTCCATTCGTCTCCCTCCTTGATACGAATGTTATTATACCCCCAACAGACGTCGAACTTAGTGAAGATTTTAGCTTTCTTCAGTTTGTCGATGATGTCAGAGATAAGAGGGAGAGGATACTGGTTTTTGATTGTCATGCTGTTCAATTGGCGGTAGTCCTGGACAGGTTGAAGTTTGCCATCCTTTTTCTTGACGAAGAAGAAGGGGGATGCAAAAGGGGATTTTGATTGTTGAATGTATCCTCAATTGAGCATATCGTTGAGGAATTCATCCAAGGCTGTTTGTTCACCGGGAGACAGAGGGTACACCTTACAGTTGTTTTCTGGTACTGTGTCTGGCTTGAGTTCAATGCGATGATCCCACTTGGTAAAACTGGGTAGGGATCGAGATGCTTCTTCCTTGAAGACTTTGCGATATTCTAGGTATTGAGCCGGTACCATTTGTTCAACTGTTTTCTTGTCCTTTTTCATGTTTTCTGCAGCCGCTAGTTCTGTAGATTTGGTGGTGCCACAGGATTCTTCTGATGGGACAGCTAGATATAGCTCATCTCCCTCGTCAAGGTTGATGGCTGGGAGCGGAAAGTGGGCTATGAATTGACGAAGGGACTGTTCCATTCCCTTGTCATTGATTCCTCGGATAGGCTTGGATTTGGGGTTGTATCCTCGGCGTGGGTTTCTTCTTTTTCTGGCTTTGAAATCAGCAGCAGGTCAGATTGTGTGATCCCATTGGTTGTCAAGGGAGAGTTGGCATATAGGGGGACAGTCTTTAAACTGTAGATAAGGATCAAGCCAGTTGATTGATGGATTGTGCTTCTTCATCCAAGGATATCCGAGAACGATTTTGTCATGTCCGATGTTGGCTACTAAGAAGTTGACAACTTCCTTGTGTATGCCAACCTTCATAGAGATTTGAACACGGTGTGTGACGTTTCCACTAACATTGCTGGTGTTGTCAATGTTACAGATCAGGATGGGTTTCTGGAGAGGGATGAGGTGGAGATGGAGTTCCTTAGCAATTTTTGTGCTAATGAGGTTGATCATTGCTCCGCTGTCTAAGAGGGCATCTTTGTGGTGGCTACGCTTTCCCCATTGTGAATGAATCTCAACTGGTAATATAAATGCATTTCTATTAGCAGTAGAGGTGCAAGCAAATTCGCATTCAGGGTACACAGCTTTAGTCTGGAACCATGTAGCTGGGACCAGACCATCTAAAAATCCTCCATATGGCCCTCCATCCATTCCCTCCTTTCCTCTTGGGTGAGCGTCTTCATGAAATCACTGAGGTCCTTCCTCGTGATCACTTTCTTTGCTTTGGCAGACGAATACTTTGGTGGTTCGCTGCCATCTGATTCTTCATTGGCATCTGATGCAGGGGCTGTGTAAGGGTTCAGCACGCGTACGTGTGGCCGGAATCCTATCGAGTGGCGGAGTACGCTCGGGACGTCGGTGACTTGCTAAGACAAGCAAGGGTTCCCCTAGGTAAGAGGACT
>QLPM01003671.1:0-14071 GCA_003314695.1 Albatrellus sp. MG142
TGGGAGTCGTTACTGGGTTTCAGACCGCTAAGAATACCCGCGTGACATGGGTTGGTGGTGTGGATGTCTTCAGTGATGAATTTGCGACGAAGCTCTACAAGTAAGCTTAGCATTCTGTGATTGCCGTGGGCGAGGAGCTGGATAATTCATTTTCAGAGAGAAAAAGAGTGGAAACGAGCAGTTCGCTCGTGATATCGCGGCTTGGACATTCAGGGAGAAGTTTGCTCTCAGAATTGATGGCACTTCTCATCACCTTGCCAACGAGACGGCTCCCCGTGAGCTTTACACCGTCAACGACAATATTGTCAGCTCATGCTCGTTTCATATTTCCGAAGGAAGGCACTGATCCTGACTCACCGTAGGTCTTTGATGCCCACATCTCCCAGTTCAACCCCAGGACTGCGAAATGGGAGCCGTGTTCTGATATCCACGATATGCAACTCGAGTTTACGATGCTCGACCCTCATGTTCGCACTTCTCTTCCTCCCGTTTCTGGTGAGCCGGGAAAGTACTCCGTAACCTTCCGAGCTCCCGACCGTCATGGCGTGTTCAAGTTCGTGATCGACTACAAGCGTCGCGGGTACGTCGATTATCACTGCAAGTAAAGTATTGTCTTATTTATGGGCCTGCTGTAGATGGACGTATCTGTTCAGCTCAACAACTGTGCCCGTTGTCCCGCCCCGTCATGATGGCTACCCGCGTTTCCTCAGCGCCGCATGGCCTTACTATGCGGGGGCTATCAGCACGAGCGGGGCGTTCCTCTTGTTCTCTGCCCTGTGGCTTGCAGGCGACGACCGTGATGCGAAGAAAGGCAGGGGCACTAAGGCAGAGTAAAGTACATACAGTTGCCGTTGTCTTCAATGCTGTACTCTTTCGATTCATGATGGCATCGTGATTGACCCATCACGGGTTAATCCTCCACCATAAGCTTGTTCGAGAGATATGAAATTTTTACGGTGTCAAACATGTATACGTATGCAGAAACTATTTAGTCCAAGGCGAAGATAGGCATGCAGATCATCCCAGTAGGACTCCCCTCGCACCCTTCACATGGCGTGCCCCACAAGCAGTAAATCATGATCGAAGTCGGCTCGACGGTGCCTTTCTGTGATAACATGGTGCAATAAACAATCTACGAGCTCAATTCCGTCTAAGCCCCAGGCTCTATCCTTGAGGCAATGCCTTCAAACTAAATAAAACGGATCGACCAGAGTCCGTCACCAGCCTGACACTATCTCGCGAGATAGCGATACTGTCCTTGAATCTGGGATCTACAGATCTGTATGTCGGTGGAACCCAGCACACTCTCTGGTCGTTTGGTACACCGATCCGCCAAATCCAGCCGTCCCCCCGCAACTTTAACACAGTCTCCGGAGAGAAATCCATTCGGTCATCCGCGGCGCACGGGGGACGGTGCTGAGGGGGTATGAGGATGGGGTCCAGGTCATGGTTCGTGACGATGGATTTGTGATTATCGAAGAAGGCACAGAATGTAACTCCAGGCGTCGTAGTATATTCAAAGACCAGGTGAACTTCCTTCATTGATCGAACCGATGTCACGTCCCAGAGGCGCAGCTTGCCGTCCCTATCGCTCGACAGCAGCTGTGTCCCATCCGCAGACCATACAAGATAGGATTGGAACCATGCAGGGGATTTCTGCTCAGTTAAATATTCACCTGAAATAGCATCCAGCAGACCAAATCTTCCATGTCGAAGCCATGCGACTAAGTCGCTCCGAGGAGAAAACACGATCCAATCGATCCAGTTACCGCTCCGGGCTGAGACCTTTAATTTCCACACACGGGTGCGGCTGTCCAGGTCCCAGAGCTCCACTTGGCCCCGATCATCCCCAAATACAACCTGTCTGCTGTCGGAACGAAATGAGGCTGACTTCAGTCTCCCTTCAGTAGTGCGCCTGAGCCTGGCGTACAGCTGACCAGACTGCAAGTTGTAGATCCGGACATCCACATCCGACGTGCCACATAGTGCAAGATACTTATCATCGGGGGACAGTGCAAGGCGGGTGGCAGCAGATCCCCTCTGCAGGGACTTGGCAAGATTCAAATCCCACAAACGTATGGTATTGTCATTAGATGCTGATGCCAAAAGTGAACCATCAGGGGAATACTGGACTGCCCAAATGTCGTCCGCATGTCCTTGAAACTCATGGATTTTCTTCCCAGTTCGGGTATCCCAGACCCCACAGGAAGCATAGGTGGGCATCTTGGCAATGGCCAAGTGTACTGAGTCCGGCGAGAAAGACAGGCCACGCGTAGGGAGGTATCGGTCATTGGATCTGAATGACCAGATTGGGCTAGCCCGGATCGTTCTTCGTTTCGTCCATGTCTGCACATCCCAAACAGTGATACTTGATGCCCCAGGTGAAGATGCTGCAAGCTTCCTGTTCGGTGCCATGGAAAAAGCTGAAAACAATCCCAGATTGTCGTACTGCTCGATGCAGGAGGCTGATGCAAGATCCCAGACTATAATGGATCCGGGCTTTGAAGCGACCATCAACTGACTCGAGTTAATGAATGCTAGTGGTGTCACATATCCATGCACTTCAAGCACCTTCACAGTCCTGTGAGCAGCATCTGTAGACCAGACATGAATAGGCTCATTGCTGATATAGCCTCCTGATGCTATATGTAGACCATCTGGCGAAAATACGACGCAGTCAACCCAGCCTGAGTGTCCGCCATACACGCTGATTTGCAGTCCGGTTACCGCATCCCAGATTCGGACGGTATTATCCGTTGAACCTGAGGCAATGAGTTTCCCATTGGGCGAATATGCAATTGACACAATGGAGTTGTCATGGCCTACCATAACCTGTAGAAGTGCCCCAGTAGAAACATTCCATAGCTGGACAGTGTTATCATGTGAACCAGATGCTAATCGCCCTCCATCTGGAGAAAATGCGATGCAATTACATCCAGAAATGTGTCCCTCTAGCACGCGTACACAAGGATTCCATGTTTGCTCTTGGCCTTCCTTGACATCAATGCCTGATTGTGATTTCGGACCGTACACCTGTGATAAGCGAGATCCGAGAGGAAGGAATGGGATGATGTAATGGTGAAGCTGCAAACATGCGACACTGATTGCGGGGTAGAACTCTCGCGTCATTCTTGCACAATCACCCAGGAGGGCAAGGATCTCAGTCTGCCGAGGCGCCGATTCCTATTTCCAATAAGTACGATTTGTTAATTGATACTGTAGGCAAATCGAAAAATCTTACCTTGATCACCCTGTGTGCAGAATGCAACGCAGTGATCGCCCCGTCTAATCCCCCCATCAAACTCATTACTTCTAACCAGTTCAGAAGCTGACTCGAGCAGAATCCTAGCAGAAGATCCAGTATCTTGTTGTGGATACCACCTTTCGTGAGATGTGATGCCCAATGACGACAAGCATACTGCACATGGGCAGGAAAGTGGATTGCAATCCGCCTTTGTAAGCTGACAACCTCTTGATTAAGAAGAGACGGGTCCTCGATCTTGCACATGTTCGGAGACAGAGCCTGCAGGACTTGCAGACACTGCTCAGCAAGCAAGGTATGCTGAGCGCGCACATTCACCACGAAATTCTTGTCTATGCATCGATCATCATCGACAAGAAAGTCGTGTGATGAGGGATGAATCAGACGAACGGGGTCACCTCCAGCATCGGGGATGATCATGATGGAATGCAATCTGCAGAGTGTTAAGTGGATGGTTCTCTTTTTCAGGCCCAGTAGAGCCTCGAGACCTTCAGAATCGAGGGGATTCAAGAGCAGAGCAATGGTACCCAGCACCCTTTTCAGCCTGGCCCGCTGATCTGCCGAAATGCTAGGAAACGCTTCATGAAGCACCTGAAGGTAAAGCGTGTCCAGGTGCCAGTAAGGCGAGGCCTTGTCGGATGTAGCGTACGTCGCGGATAAGAGTCGTGCGAACTGGCCTTCGGGGTCGCTAGCATTGTAATCTCCAATGAAATTGGCAGCTGTGGCGGCGAAGATGAATAAGCCCTGCGACTGCTCGACCAACCTAGTCAAATCCTCAGCCGAATGCCAAGAAGAGGGCAGCGAGAATGATTGGGTGATGTCTGAAAACCGTTCCCTGAGATAGACAAGAATATCTTTATCTGAGATATCGCGTGGAATACTGTGAAGGATCAACGCGCTCGTATCGTTCATCAATCCTGTGTTGTGAAAACCCTGCAGGACGTTCGTCACAGGCCTACTCGTGATGAAGATCTTGAGTGGATAAAGACGGCTAGCGAATGTCGACAGAGCTTTCAGAATTGTCGACGTCGTATTCTCCTCCTTGCATTCGTCAAGAGCGTCGATAATGACGATACACGACGGAAACCCCTGTATCTGTTCACGAGTGACAGCTTCCAGCGGTTCTACGATGAGTTTCTGTAGCTGTCTCGATGTGAGAGCAGACATCAAGCCAGGGTCCGCGCGCATGGTCTCGGATACGTGCTTTTTGAATGTACGATCAATTGCAGAGAGCTGATAGGCTATGGTGGGGAAAATGAGGTCGACGTTGCTACACTCGGCATCATCTCTGGAGCAAAAAAACGACGCGCCCAGCTCCTTCGCTTCGTCGAATCGGTTCGCGATCGTTTGGGCGATAGTCGACTTGCCGGTTCCTGCCACCCCATCCAGCCAGAAGATCCGACCCTTGGCGTTCCCCTTCATCGGTAGAATCTCGTCCGTTTCCAGATTTTCCTCCTTGAACCAGTCATGTATTCTCTGAAGGATCTCCGTCCTTGTATCCTGAGCGCACGACACTCGTCTGGTTCTTTGGTCGAACTGGGCTGTTATTACGTGGCGCGGCATCGGACCATCTTAGCCTACGAGTCAGTCCGATGAATATGAACACGGCAACATTACACCTACCAGGATCGATCATCTGTGGGGGTTATCAGTAACGTCGACGAGGCCGAGTGAGACGTTAGAATGACGCACCTGGAGGGCAGTATGCACGTCCCGACGAGTCGTCTGTGCCTCCTCACGAACCACAATTTCCGTCTTGTCAAAACCGTCACGCAATTCAGTTCGTATATCCTAGGCGCACGTCAGGCACGCCATAACAGGGGTGGATATGCGCTCTGACAGACCTGTATTCCAAGTTCTATCGTGATTGTACTCTCGAGCTGTATACGATTATCAGCTATGATTTAATCATTTTCATTCGCAGAACGCCTACCAGGAAGCTGTCAATGGACCATTTCAGCATCTTCAGACAGTCCACTACTTCAATGGCATCCTTGTCTGCGCGGAACACACGAGAAAGTCGCCCGCGCTGCCCAACCTTCCGAAGCTTACTCGTTATGTCAACAATCGAGCTGAAGCCCAGTGCGGGCGTCAGGAATGTTGTACATAACTTGAGAACATAAGATTGACCTGGAAAGGTCCTTTATACGTAGGTGAAGCGCAGGAGGACAGGTTTCGGCATTCTTCAATGGGCCGTCAAGGAGCCCGAGCAGATTATTGAGTAATTTTGTCAGCGCCACGACATCTTCTGCTTTCTGAGCTGCTTTCTGTCGCAGAAGACAGAAGGGAATTATCAGCACGGGATTAAGGGAGGAAGCAAGGAGATACCGTACGGCAGCTTGCTCTAAGACTACAAGAAGGCTGAATGCTGCAGAGTGCAGAAGAGGATGGGGCTTGGACGCCTCGACTACGAGTCGCAGGACTGGTATGAAGTCTGAAAATTTTGGCGGCCTGATGAGACCCTGAACGTCGGTAGGCAACATGAATGAGGATCCAGGATCGGAGGGGGTTTTGGATGTTTTCATCAAAAGACGGGGTAGAACTGGGGACACACAGTTTGTTGAGGTGCTGTGTACTATGATAAGTTAAGTCGCTATCGTGCCCGTACTGTACTATCTATGAAATGAATGTGCGAAAGCATGGCAATCACATTCACAACATGTTGATGGATACGGTGTCACAGCGCGCCAGTCAGATACAGGAGAGGCGCCGTGGCCTATGATAGATGTTACTGTACGCAACACAGATGATGTCTGCGGACTTCATGTCCATGGGTGGTGTGGAGAACTCGGAGAAGGTATCAATGGTAAGTGTAGGACCTCACAGGGAGCATGCTGCCCACTACCGTGTCAGGAACTACAGTACTAGGACTGTGCAGTAGTAACTCAATTTGTACGGCACCGTGACGCGGCCCATGGCCATGACGTCGACAATAGCCTGCCAGAAGGCAACCCTAGAGTAAGGTCAAGGTCGATTGGCCTTTATTTGAAACCCCGCTGTGCAAATTGGTGCCAACAAACGGGGAAGTGACGCGCTGAGCCTCCAGGTCATCCCAAACAAATATATCCACCTTGGTTGCCGACACCTTCACCTCTTCTCTTCATTCAACATGGCTGGTTCGGTAGTCAATGATTACCCCAGCTTGTTCCGTATGTTTGCTTTGGCATAATCGCACAATATGCTCTGACTCATATCCTACAGGCTCGGAGGCCATGAGCCTTGTGCAACTCTTCGTCCCCGCGGAGGTTGCACATGACACCGTTGCCGAGCTCGGGGAGCTGGGAAACGTCCAGTTTAAAGACGTGCGTATTTTCCTGCTGTTCCATGTAATACTTATCTGACGATGAGTCGATGGGTGAAGTTGAACCCTGGTGTGAACCCCTTCCAACGTTCTTTCATTGGAGAGATCCGGCGCGTTGACGAGATGGCGCGCCGCGTGCGGTTTTTCAACACGCAGTTAGAGAAGGAGAAGGACAAGATACCCACGCGGCCGCTATACGATTCGGCACCACTAATTACCGTTGGTCCCCGGGCTGCACAGACCATGGACGAGCTCGATGTGACCTTGGCCGAACATGAAGCTAGGCTGTCGCAAATGAATGATGGCTACGAGCTACTCAGTGGGCGGCTGCGGGAGCTGATCGAGGCGCGTTATGTTCTTCGGGAAACTGCCGTGTTCTTTCAACGGGTATGGCACGCCGCTATCATACCTGATTATAGGACTGTTTTTGACGCCGTTATTCTTCTTAGGCTGAGGTGCAGCACTCTGAGATCCGCACGTCGTTTGACGACAGTTCTGCACCCTTGCTGCAGCATGACGATCGCGAGAACCAGTACCATGCTGCTTCTAACGTTCAGTTCGACCTTGAGTAGGCTGACATGGACCTATTCTTGTGCGTAGCGTTCTGATCATTTGCTCTTTTCTTTCAAGATTCGTCGCTGGTACCATCGACCGCTCGCGACTTCCTACGTTCGAGCGAGTTCTGTGGCGTGTCTTGCGTGGAAACCTGTACATGAATCATACGGACATTGCGGAGCCGTTCGTTGACCCAGCAACAGGCGCTGAGACGCGCAAGAATGTTTTTATAATCTTCGCCCATGGAGATGCGCTCTTGGCGAAGATTCGTAAGGTTGCAGAGTCTATGGGGGCAACCCTATATCCTATTGACGCCAACGCGGATAAACGAGTGGACACCCTACGTGCCGTGAACACCCGCATCGAGGACTTAGAGCTGGTTCTCTATAACACAGGGTCAACGCGTCGGGAAGAGCTTGTCAAGATCGGTGAACAGCTGGCTAGTTGGCGGGATGTGGTCAGGAAGGAGAAGCTAATTTATGAGACCTTGAATCTGTTCAACTACGACGTAAGGCGGAAAACGCTCATTGCTGAGGGTTGGTGTCCAACCCGGGATATCACCTCTATTCAATTGGCATTACGCCATGCAACGGTGTGCCGCCCTTTACCCTTCTTTCTGACTCCTGCTTGACTTCTGGGACAGGAGGAATCAGGGACTACCGTACCGCCCATCCTTCACGAGTTACGCACGAACAAGACCCCCCCCACGTTCCAGCGTACAAATAAGTTCACAGAAGGCTTCCAGACCATCATGGACAGCTATGGAATTGCTACCTATCAGGAAGTCAATCCTGGCCTGTTTGCCGTCATTACTTTCCCTTTTCTGTTTGCAGTAATGTTCGGTGACATTGGGCACGGGGCCATCATTGCTGTTGCTGCGATGTTCATGATATTGAATGAAAGAAAGTTGGCTCGAGCCGATCTTGGTGAAATTATCGGCACTTTCTTCTAGTAAGTAATACAGTTTTTGTTTCGGTTTGCTTGGGTACTGATCAGTTCCTTTATAGCGGCCGCTACATCATTCTTTTAATGGGGATGTTCTCGATATATACCGGTTTCATCTACAATGATATTTTCTCGAAGACGTTGGAGCTCTTCTCTTCTGGGTGGATTTGGCCAGACGGCGAGGGCGTGATCGAGGCAGCGTTTAGTGGGCGAGTCTACCCCTTCGGCTTGGATCCAGGATGGCATGACGCAGATAACGCGCTGATATTCACGAACTCCTACAAGATGAAGATGTCCATTGTGTTAGGAGTTATCCATGTGAGTGTTTTCCTTGTTTGTATCGGACGTACTAACCTTCCTTTAGATGACGTTTGCACTCTGCCTTCAAGTCCCGAACCACATCCGCTTCAAGCGTCGGCTCGATATTTATACCAATTTCGCCCCTCAGATGATCTTCCTTCAATCCATCTTTGGCTATCTCGTCATATGCATTATATACAAATGGACCGTTGATTGGTCTACCAGCCCCACTGCGCCTCCCTCGCTTCTGAACATGCTTATCGCGATGTTCCTTTCTCCTGGGACCATCGAGGCGGGCACGCAGCTATATGCAGGTCAAAGTGCTGTCCAAGTTGTTCTTTTGCTTCTTGCTTTCGTTTGTGTGCCATGGATGCTTTGTGTGAAGCCATATATCCAATGGAAGGAGATACAGAAAATCCAGGGTCAGGGTTACATTGGTTTAGGACACGGGAACGCCTTGGGGTCGGACGACGACTTGAATGGACGGGGTGGTGATGATATTCTAGAAGGCGAAGAAGAAGGGAATGGGCGTGCAATCGCTGAAGAGATAGATGGCCAGCATGTGAGTGCAATCGATATACGCTATCCAGCTTCGAGATTCATTACCGTCTGCAGGAGCAGCACGATTTCAGCGAGGTGGTGATTCATCAGGTCATTCACACCATTGAGTTTTGTCTAGGCTGCATTTCACACACGGCATCCTACCTTCGATTATGGGCCCTATCACTCGCCCATGCTCAGCTGTCTGAGGTACTGTGGGATATGACCCTCGCCAACGTCCTCGGGAGTTCTGGGATCTTTGGCATGGTTGCGACAGCCATTATGCTTGTGTTGTGGTTTGTGCTTACAGTGTTCATTTTATGTATCATGGAGGTAAGTGCCTAGAACATGACAGCATCGATGGGACAACTTGTTGTATGTCCATGGATACTGATCATACCCGGCGATAGGGCTTATCTGCCTTTTTGCACGCGCTTCGGCTACACTGGGTCGAGGCCAACAGTAAGCACTACGAGGCAGGCGGTTATGTACGTATAAATCCCGTTCCTGTGGTCTGATGAAATGCCATGCTGATCGGATCGTGTGCGTTGCAGCAATTCCTGCCTTTAACGTTCGCGAACCTGAACGAGAAGGAATGATGTTGTGACAATAGAAGCCACGTACAGTTGGCGCTACGCTGTAAGCGGAGTGCGGTTATTGAATGTGCTTTTCTTGATAGGGGATAATATATATGCCTAGCCGACTCCTGTCGTTTTTTACCTTTGTGCATGCTACACGCACGATGGGGGCATTGTGGGGTAACCCCGCGTTTTGTTGTCGCACCGGATATGGAATGTCAATGGGCAGTGCCTCGAGTGGCGCAGGTTCGGCATACTCCATCTTTATTTTTCGGACTCCGCCCCTGCATGTAACTTATAAGAGAAAGGTTTGTCCGATGCTCGATGTTTATCACCCCTTCTTCCCCTTCCTGTTCTTTTAGAGGTGTGCCAGGTCCATCCGATTCATATCCTTCTTCGCTCACCTCGTTTCGGTAGGCTCCGGTCACCCATATAGACTTTAGAAGGCTCCCTGTCCTTGTTACCTTCTTGCGCATTCGCATAGACAATTTTCGCCATCACGTCTTCCAAGGTTTGTCCTAGGCGCTTGTTCTTGCTGGTCAATCCTGAGCGCTCATTCGGTGTTGATAGATTGTAGAAATGCCTGCCGCCACAGCCGCCGCCACTGCTACTCCCACTCCCATGTCCCTCAAAGCTGTTGTTAACGGCCCTGTTGACGGCCGAATCGATATCGCCTCGTTGTTCTCCACCGACAAGGCTGCCCGCCAGCCCGCCGCCGAAGCATTTGCTTCCCTCGTTCAAAAGGACGGCCCATCTGCCATTAAGTCCAATGCTTTCCTGGAAGCCGTTGTAAAGGCTCTTGCCGATAAGAAGTCCCCCGCCGCCCGTGAGGGTGCCGCGGATGCAATTTCCACCATTTCTAAGTCCGCTGTGAAGGCTCTCGAACCGTTTTTCATCGAGTCTGGTATTTATGCCATCCTCCTCGAGACCTTCGCCGACAAGATGCCCTCTGTCCGGACAGCGGCTATTGAGGCAGTCAAGACCTATGTCACCACGGCGAACCCTTGGGCCACTGCATCTCTACTTCCCGCTCTTCTTCATGAAATTAAGACGGCAGGCAAATGGCAGATCAAACTTGGCTCTCTCGCCATCCTCGACCAGCTTGTCATTAGTGCCCCCGCCCAGACCGCTAAGCTCATGCCTGATATTGTTCCTGTTCTCTCCGAAGCTATCTGGGATACCAAAGCCGATGTAAAGAAGGCTGCTCGCGAATCGCTCACTAAGGCTACCGCTCTGGTCTCTAATAAGGATATAGAACGCTTCATCCCGGCTCTTATTAAGGCTCTTATTAATCCCGTTGAAGAGGTGCCAAAGACCATTCAGCTCCTCTCGGCGACCACATTCGTTTCTGAAGTCGACTCTCCTACTCTTTCTTTAATGGTTCCTCTGCTTTCTCGTGGTCTTTCCGAGAAGTTGACGGCCACCAAGCGAAAGGTTGCTGTGTAAGTAGATTTTTCCCGACATTGCGGAATCTGTGTGGCTCACATGCACTTAAATATAGCATTGTTGATAACATGGCCAAACTTGTCGATTCTGCCGTCACTGTCCGGCCCTTCATCCCCAAGCTTCTCCCCGGCCTTATCAAGGTCGAGACCACCATTGGCGACCCTGAAGCCCGCAGTGTCGTTGGCCGTACCATCGCGACCCTCCGCCAGGTCGGCGAGGTCCCTACCGGAGACGGTTCTGATCTCCCGTCCTTAAAGCTGGCTGAGGCTAGCCAACTCGCCAGCTCGCTTATTTCCATTTACAAAAAGGCTGGCGCGAACCCTGCTCCCTCTGTTACTGACCAAGTCACCGTCTACGTCTCTGGCCTGGCTGCCAACCTCTCCAACGCCAAGAACTTCGACGTTCCTGAGTGGGATACCCTTGCACCCTACCTCAGTCTCCTCACTCAATCGCCTGAGCCTATCACAATCGCTCGCGAATGGGTCGTTCGTTCTGCTACTGAGGACTTAAACGACGGTGAGGTGCTCGAGGATGAGGAGGAAGGCGAAGATCTTTGCAACTGTCAGTTCTCGCTCGCCTATGGTGCCAAGATCCTGCTCAACACCGCTACTCTCCGCCTGAAGCGTGGTCACCGCTACGGTCTCTGCGGTAAGAACGGTACTGGCAAGTCCACCTTGATGCGTGCCATCACGAACGGCCAGGTTGAGGGCTTCCCCTCTCCTGATGAGGTCCGCACCTTCTACGTTGAGCACGATATCGACGGCAGCGAGGCCGAAACATCCGTCCTCCAATTCATCTTGTCCGACGACCGTATCCTTGCTGGTGAGCAGGAAGTCATCGAGACTCTGGCATCCGTCGGGTTTAGCGACGAGAGGCAGAAGCACGCCATCGGTAGTCTCTCTGGTGGCTGGAAGATGAAGCTTGCGCTTGCCCGCGCTATGCTGTTCAAGGCCGATATCCTGTTGCTCGATGAACCCACTAACCACTTGGACGTCGTCAACGTGGCCTGGCTCGAGAGCTACCTTACCGGCCTCACCCACTGCACTTCCAGTATGTTTTTATTTTTATTTTTTCTCGTTTCTGTCCGGTGCTTAATATGTCACCGTGTAGTCATTGTCTCGCACGATTCCAGCTTCTTGAACAACACCATCACTGACGTCCTCCACCTCAACCGCTTCAAGTTGCGTCGCTACAAGGGTAACCTTGAGGCATTCGTGAAGGTGGTTCCTGAGGCGAAGTCCTACTATACCCTTGAGGCTGCTGAGGACTACAAGTTCAAGCTACCGGACCCGCCCTTGCTCGAGGGTGTCAAGACCAAGGAGAAGAGTTTGCTTAAGATGCGCAAGGTTGGTTACCAGTACCCCTCACAGCCCGTCCAGCAACTCTTCGACATCACGCTCCAAGTCTCTCTCTCCTCCCGTGTTGCCGTCCTTGGCCCCAACGGTTCTGGAAAGTCTACTCTCGTCAAGCTCCTTACAGGCGAGATGGAGCCCAACAAGGGCGGTGAGGTCTGGAAGCACCCTAACCTGGTCATCGGCTACGTTGCTCAGCACGCGTTCCACCACATTGATCACCACCTGGATAAGACTCCCCTGGAGTACATGCTGTGGCGTTACCAGACCGGTGAGGATCTGGAGGAAATGACCAAGGCCAACCGCCAGATCACGGAAGAGGAGCAGCAGAAGATGAAGGATGGTTCGCTCATCGTCATTGAGGGCCAGAAGCGCCTCATCGATGAGGTCCTCACGCGCAAGAAGCTGAAGCAGTCGTACGAGTACGAGGTTTCGTTCAAGGGTCTCTCGTCGTCCGAGAACATCTGGCTGCCCCGTGACGATCTTGTCAAGCGTGGCTTCGAGAAGGTACGCGAGGAGGCATTGGTGTGAAAAAGCCGTGTTAACGAGGAAAATGTTTACAGAAAGTGATTGAAGTTGACACGCGGGAGGCTCAGCGGCTCGGTCTCCTTCGTCCTCTTGTTCGTCGCGAGATTGAGCACCATTTCGCTGACTTTGGTTTGGAGCCCGAGTTTGTGTCGCACAACACCATGCGTGGACTCTCCGGCGGTCAGAAGGTGAAGATCGTGCTCGGTGCCGCGACATGGCGTCGCCCGCACGTCATCTGCTTAGATGAACCGACCAGTACGTCTTGCCCTATGCTTTCGTTTTCTCGTGTTGCTCATCGGATCCGCACCTAGACTACCTCGATCGTGAATCGCTCGCTGCGCTCATCGAGGCGCTCAAGGTCTTCGAGGGTGGTGTGCTTGTTATCACGCACAACCGTGACTTTTCGGAGTCGCTGTGCAAGGAGGTGTGGGCAATGCGTGACGGCCACCTCGAGGCGTCAGGCCACAACTGGGTGGAGGGTCAGGGGTCAGGTCCCCGCATCGACAAGAAGGATGGTGTGGATGAGGATCAGTACGATGCCATGGGCAACAAGATCGACGTGACGAAGCAGAAGAAGATCACGTCGGCGGAGGCACGCAAGCTGAAGAAGGAACGGATGGCACGGAAAAAGAGAGGTGAGGATGTTACGGACGACGAGCTGTAGACGCCGCTGTCGACGTTTCCCTCGTGTGACCTCACCTGTCCTGTCTTGTTATACCATGTACTGTGTCTTCTATATGGGATTCATCCGTTAATTATGATTTGCAATGAAACATGTCTACGTCCGCGAGGTCGGTGCTGACGGAAGGAGATGGGCGCGATACGAGGAAGCGTCTCGGGCAGGTGAGGTGTTTGGGCTAGAGGCTGTCCGGCTTGGCACTTGAGCTTGCACTGGTTCTCTGGCGCCCCACTGCGCCTTCTCGGTATCTCGCCGATACGCTGTCGTCGCCCTCGGATATAATCTGGCACTGGCCATCTCCCGCTTACCCATCTCTCAGACCCAACCCTTGCGCACTACTACTCCCCCTCTCCTCCTCCTCCCCTCGATACCCTCATCAACGCAACGATGCCTCTCGCAGTGGCGCACCTCGATCCAGCACACATCGACGCGGCCACAAATGCGATACGTTCCGAGTCGGCCATGCTCTGGGCACGCAGCTTCTCGTCGCGCGTCACGCCCAACGCAACCCAGCGCACGACGCTTATCGTCGCCGGCTGCTACGTCGTCGCCATCGCCATCCTATGGTAAGCAACCCCCCCCCCC
>QLPM01003675.1:0-30225 GCA_003314695.1 Albatrellus sp. MG142
ATGGGAATATGCATGCGAAAGGGAAGGTTTTAACGCGTACTAAGGGAGAGGATAGGAGATAGGATAGGTAGAGGCGGTGAAGTGGGTTGCCAAGTGTACACGACTAATGGAGTTTCAATGGTGAAGGCAGGCGAAGTCCATGAGAGGGCTACATTCGCTGACTGCCCCCCGTCGCTCCTATATTTTAGGCCCTTGCCGAAATCAACGACGTGCGGCATTCGCAAGGCGCAGTTGGCGTGCACCGTGAAGAGCGCAGTGCAGGCAGATAAGGTCGAGCGGACACGGACGATCACGGCTTGCGGAATTCGCAAAGCACCGTGTAAATCGTGTTGAATGCCGTGTAGATCTCTTCTCGAACCTAATGTTGCGATAGCAACAATGAAGGTGTCAACACAATGTGCGAGCGACGGAGTGCGTCAAGAAGGGCTGCCTTGGCAAATGCTCAAGGCACCGACAGCAGAGAAATCATAATAGAACATGGGAAAATTACCTTTGCACCCGTAAGCACAATCTTGCCCGAAACGAATATAAGTAACACGACCTTCGGCTTGATCATGCGATAAATAAGGCCTGGGAACAACTGAATACAACATGCATGAATACATTACAACTCCACATATGGTATATAATATACGACGTACCTCGGGCTCGTAACTACTGAACTGCCCGTGACTGTAGGCGAGACCTTCCAGCCGAATTGGAAACTTAACATCACAACTGCCCACAATATTCTGAATCTTGAATTCGGAGAATTTGGCATCGAACCCAAGTTTCTGCACGATACGTGCATACTTGCGCGACGCGAGTCGCGAGTCGTCCTCAGACTTCGCACCCGTAACGACCATCTTGCCCGAGGCGAAGATGAGAGCTGTCGTTTTGGGATCGCGAATACGCATGATGACGGCTGCGAAACGCTAGACGCGAGGCAAGTATGGTAGTATCCATTGACTCACACGCCCTATCATTTCTGATAGGGGACGTCGGATCGACGAAAGGGAAAGATACCAACCTTGGGATTATACTCAGCATTGCGAGCGTGAAGAGCGATTGTCTTCAGGTCAAGTCGACAGTCCAGATTGACGGTGGCCACAATGTTTTGCAGCGTGGGCACGATACCCTCGACAGCGGTAATGTGCTGTTGCTCAAGCGTGAGGGGCACAGGCGTCGCGGGAACCTGGGTGGCAGCCGGCGTCGAAGGTCCAGCAGCGACGGTGCTATTGGGCACTACGGCTTGTGGAATAATAGGAGGGGTCTGCGACTGGGACTGCGCTTTGGTTGTAGATATATGTGGTGCTGGGAGAGAAGACTGGTATGACACTGCAGACGTGATAGGTCCTGGACCAGGCAGGGCAAGAGAGGAAGAGGAAACGGCAGCATAGGGATTGGCACTAGTGGGCAGCGCTAGGCCGTGGGCAGCATGTTGCTGTTGCTGCTGGGGTTGTTGAGGCTGCTGTTGCGGCTGCTGTAGCTGCTGTGCCTGAGTATAATGGGGCTGCTGTGGTGGTTGGTACTGTGAGCGGCCACCAAACGTGACTTGGCGAGCAGGCAAAGCGAAAGACATGTCGCAAGAGTTTATTGATAGACAAGGTTAAGCAAGAGTTTGCCTGATGAACAAAACGGCCAATCAAAGGCAAAACAGAGATTTTTTAGGCGTGAGAAAATGGGTGGCGGGTGGGCGGGAAACGAAAGGTCTTATAGGTGGTCTCTGGTTGCTCTTATATACCCACGGAATTGAAACTCCGAAAGTCACCTTTCCCCTAAACCTTAATTTCTCCCTTGGTTCTTGATTGTTCTTTGATAGCCCTCGCTGTGACTCCTCGCGCCTGTTTTCCCCTTTTTCGCTTCCCTTCCATTGTACTGCTAAAAGCCAGGGTTTAATATCATCAACCCTACGACGCATCTTCCTTTCTTGCTGACGTCTCTGGCCTACTCCCTCCACTATCTGAAGGTCGACCGGCCGACAAGGTTAGGGACTGACAAGTCTCGGACGAAATCGGAATGATCGACTAGTGGTCTTTCTCACGTTCACGTAACGTCCATTACACTGCATGGGACCGCTGTCGCCGACAATGGTATTCTCTTTCTTTACGGTTATCAATCAATCCTCCGACTTCGCACAAATTTATCGCCCATGATGTACTAATGTAACTAATTATTCTTGAAGCTTGAAATTTTCTCGAGCTCGCCCATAACAGAATTACTCGTGTGTGTTAGCCGTGTATTGTTGCTTTTAGAAGTACTTGCAACGGTCGCTGTCGATTGCAACCGCTTGTCCAGCCTCGCGAAGATGATAGCTTGAGGTTGCTATAATTGTATCTTCTAACGTCTCCGACGTACTGATTTCTCTGTGCTGAATGTCATATTCCAGAAGGGTCCATACCACTTTTAGAAAGCCCCTTCACGGCGGTGACTTCGGGTGGAATGTAGTTGAGTGTTTCGTGCTACGTTTTTATTTAAGTTATGTGCAAGACGTTCTCAACTGAGAACTAGTATGGAGTCAGCCTGGACGAAAAGCACAGCTTTAATACATTGTTGTTGCTGCGGAGTGACGCCAAGCCCTCAAGACCTTGACGGTCCCCTGTCTTAGCAAGTTCGTTCCCCGCCATAATGAAGTAGGAATCACTACAGGCGGTTCCAGCCAGACTGTTGGCTGCGGGATTGTTGACAGGCCCATTCGACAACAGACTCTGCTATTCGGGCTTGCAGAAGGGTTTCATGTTATTATTATTATTTAATATATTCTAACAGTCGTCGACGAGAGTGACAAACTCTAAGTTAGGATAGAACCTGTATTGACTTGATCGTTGTGTTTTGACAACATGTTGCTTTAGTGCTGGCTGAGGGACTCTGCTCTTGTTGGGTCAGGAGAAGCAAGCCGTTAATCATAGTGGCAGATGTGTCAGCTGGGCGGGGAGGATCCAGGGGCGCATTAAAGTCCCTGGAATTCCACAAGCAAAGGGCGCTAGCAATCGATCGCGCTTCAATTCCGGAATCCTGCGCGGCACATACCAAGGGACGACGCCATCATTTGGGATGCTGCTGATGAAGTAGTCTGCCATGCGACTCGAGGTCTTAAGGTAGATTTCTCCACCAATGCGCGTCGGGCACTTGGAAGTATTACCCCTTCTGGAGAGTCCTCGAGTGGTGGCAACGATACACAGTTACCAAAGCCAAATATGCCCTATGCCTAGCCACGACCCCATGCATTCGAGTCAGAATAACCCTGTACAGTGCATCTGTGAATTACGTCGCCAGCAGTAGAGTTGTACTGGACAAGGTAATAAGAAGACGCTTTTGACCGTGTCAGTAGGGTTCTCAACAGAAACTCTCGATTGAGAGGAGCGTACCGCTAGGTCGGAGATGGTTTTGCATCGTATTTTTCCCGTGCGACTTTGCGATGCCGCGGAGCGTGTCATTTCCAGTCAGGCCAGCCTGCACAAACAAGACCTGGCAATCCCCACACAAGACGTGGATCTCAGCTTAAAATACCGTAGTCACGCACCTCCAATCTATGATGACCTTGAAGTCTGATGGGTCAGCCGCGTCCCAGCTCCGAGTACATCCAACGATAGGACTGAACCGCGCGCAAGCGCCGATGCGAACGCGTTCACTGCCGTAGTATTTTGTGGGTTCCTATGATAATAGAGCAAAAACAAGTTGCGCAACAACTCGGCCACAGATCCACAAGGCAGAGCGGACACTTGCAGCTCCTCCACAAATGGGGAGCTGAGAAACCTGACGTCGTGCCTATCTCAAGTGGGATCTCCCCCGACGACCACGACCGCCCAAACTCGAGCCACTGGTCGCCGCTTGTCTCGCTAAGTGTATCTGGGCAGAGATTGGCGCGCTCATGTAGCGCATAGAATGAAGTAGGTAGGAACTTCGACGTCCACGTATCTGTAGAGAAATAGAGCCATTTTCCAGTCTCCCGTGTGGTGTATTGCAAGAACTGGGAAGGCACGCCTGATACATTTTGTGTGGTAGCGAGGAGCTTCTGGGCGGCGAGGAGACGAGTCAGCGATTGTGTGTGGGAAGTGCACGATCAGCGAGGACAGCCAAAGGAGCGAAGGCACTGCGGCAGGGACGTGGCATCTTGCGGTTGGGGACTTTATAGTCGGAGGAACAGCATCTGATCCCGGTGCTTGCTAAATTTTATCATGATGCAACACTGCCAAATGACACTGCAAAATTCACAAAGCATCTCGGCCATATAGCACCCGCTTACTCTTCCGTCCTCACGACAATTACACGCGCAACTTCCGAAAGCAGGCTCGGTCTTGCAAACCTGATGAGCCCCGCCTCGAACTGCCCGTGGACCGTAGTCCATGTCCTAACCTATTCTAGGGTGTGGTTGAATGGGTCTGAAGTGATATTGCATACATGGTCGAGCTATGGGGACCTTCAATCCACCAACGGGAGCTTAAGCACTGTACTGACCATCAACAACTCTGGTAGAATTTTCCATTGAGGCCAGAATCAGTTGCGTTCGATGGACCTGCCGCTCATGTTTCCAAAATGGCTTCTGCCCTAACTGTCCTGTACGAGCCTGGATCTCCGGCAAAGAGGGTGGAACTAACCTTGATTGCAGTGTCCTAATATTAGACTGAGCTAGTGACATTCGGAGACTGAAGCGCTGAAGTGTTACAGTAATTCTTACCAGAACTTGAATAAGGTTCCCGTCTGTTGCGATATGACTATCGAGGCGTCGGCCGGAGAGGAGGGTCTAATGACATACGGTATACCTACTAATTGCCAATCAATTCGCCTTATATCAAGATCCAAACGACGCTTTAGCCTGTTAACGAAGTGCTATGTGATGTGATTCTGTAAGGTCTAGAGATATCTCATCGCACCGATCCGCTCGTGAACCGCAGTGCTATAGTCATATAGCAAGACGATCAACATGTCAAGGGGATCACGCACTGTTCGAAAGCTGCATGCCTCAGGGCGGCTGCTGCTTGATATACTTCAGTATGCGTAACTCTACATGGTGCCTTTGGATAGTATCGCTTGTCATTGAGCAAATGGTACGAAGTCGCTGATATTTCAAACATCGAACAGACTCGGGAACATAATTCTGGAGTGTCGCCGCCCAGTCGAAAGTGATTCGTGATCTCTTGTCTAATGAGACTTACGATCTAATTTTGGGCACCATTGCCAATGAGATCGGCCTCAACGAACGAGACCTTATTTGACCTATCAGTACAAACATCATAGATATTCGATACGGTACGGTATCTCGCACGTCATTCGGGTCCGTCTGTTCTTGACAGGCCCACGCTTCCAGGGAGACGATTCGCGACACAACGTTGCGCCAGGGCTAGAGTATTATTATACGCAAAGGGATTGCATTGGAATGAACAGCTGCGGGTCACGCTAGATCCAGGTCTTAGCTGAATATCCCAAAAAACATATCAGCGACTCGTCGCTAACCAAGGATGGTTTGAATGATCGTCGATACGGCATAGAATATGGTGGATACTTCTTTAACGAGGAGAGTGTTTGTTAGGTAATACTTCGCATCAGAGTACAGCGGCCTTCAACTGACTCGGCGACTGTCAAGTGCCAAGCGGAATCGGTATACATATGGGGAGTTAAGGGAATAGTGATGAGTCAATAAATATCACAGAACACATTAGCACAGCAGAGCAGCTGCGCAATGTGTTGTGACAGAGTCTGCGCAGTCGCTAGAATAAGAGTCATTATAGTCACGATAAAGCCTGAATAGACCGTGGCGGCAGTACCCAGAAAAGGCAACTCGCAGGGAAGGGCAGGTGGCGAATGCGTGTCCCGGTCACAGCAGCCACTGTTCATCAGGTTACTCTGACTCTTCATTTTCTTTCTTCTCAATCATCTTACATCTCAACATGGCATCAGGTTTTGGCACAGAAATTGTCTCCATCATCAATAAACTTCAAGATGTCTTCGCTGCTGTTGGTTCTAGTGCAGCGCAAATAGACCTACCACAGATATGCGTGCTCGGAAGTCAGAGTAGCGGGAAAAGTAGTGTACTCGAGGTGCGTACGAACGGTCGTTATATCTATGTGCAACACCTCACTAGCATATCCCCATGTTAGAATATTGTTGGTAGAGATTTCCTGCCTCGAGGAACTGGCATTGTCACCCGACGACCTTTGGTGCGTGGAGGCATGCTTTTTTTCTTGTGATACTTATTCATATCATCCAGGTCCTACAACTCATCCATCGACCTGCCACTGTCTCAGCACCAAATGGCACCGGTGAGCATATACCTTCCTGGCCTCTCTTATTCCATTCACATTTCTTCATACATAATCCAGCAAATGGCTCAGACAGCCATCCTAGCGAGAATGAATGGGGAGAATTCCTGCATCTCCCCGGAGAGAAGTTTTACGACTTCAATAAGATTCGCGGCGAGATTGTGCGTGACACTGAGGCGAAGACTGGTCGCAATGCGGGCATCTCGCCACTCCCCATCAACTTGCGCATCTACTCACCAAACGTGCTCACGCTCACGCTCGTCGATCTTCCCGGTCTCACTAAGGTGCCTGTGGGCGACCAGCCAAAGGACATTGAGAAACAGATTCGCGACATGCTTCTGAAATACATCTCCAAGCCTGCGTGTATCATACTGGCCGTGACTGCAGCGAATGTCGACTTGGCGAACTCAGACGGGTTGAAGATGGCACGTGAGGTAGACCCAGAAGGCACGCGTACTATTGGTGTGCTCACGAAGGTGGATCTGATGTGCGTCGTTGTGATCTCTTCATGATGGAGTTTTGACTGATGATGATGGTTTCAGGGACCAAGGGACGGATGTTGTCGATATCCTGGCTGGTCGTGTGATTCCCCTGCGATTGGGTTACGTCCCTGTTGTGAATCGTGGCCAGCGTGACATCGATTCGTCTAAGACCATTTCTGCGGCTCTAGAGCATGAGCGGATGTTCTTCGAGAACCACGCATCGTACAAGGGCAAGGCGCAATACTGCGGAACGCCATTCCTTGCGCGCAAGCTCAACATGGTATGCGCGTGTGCTTCTATTAGTTGATGATCCACTGATGTGCTCGGTTCCGTACAGATCCTGATGCATCATATTCGTGCGACACTTCCTGACATTAAGGCTCGTATCACTTCGCAGCTCCAAAAGTACAACGCCGAGTTGCAGTCGCTTGGTGGCGCGTTGGGCGATGGAAACTCGTCAAGTATTGTACTGAGTGTCATCACGGAGTTCACAAGCGAGTTCCGCACTGTTATTGACGGAAACACCAACGACCTCTCTCTAAACGAGCTCAGTGGTGGTGCGCGTATCAGCTTCGTCTTCCACGAACTCTTCAACAACGGTGTCAAGAGCATTGATCCCTTCGACCAAGTTAAAGATGGTGATATCCGCACGATTTTGTACAACTCATCGGTACGTTTACGTCTGAGGTGGATTTTGTCCCTCACATAGATCAATCTCCATTGTCCAGGGTTCAACACCGGCTGTGTTCGTTGGCACTACTGCGTTTGAGGTCATCGTCAAGCAGCAGATTAAGCGATTAGAAGAACCTGCTCTCAAGTGCTGCCAATTAGTATATGATGAGTTGATCCGCATTCTTGGACAGTTGCTCCAGAAAATTGTAAGTGTTGCTTTGCTCGTCATTACGCGGAATAAACGCCGATGCCACTGCCCTGCCGTTTACAGCAAGCATTCCGGCGGTATCCTGCACTTCGTGAACGGTTTAACAGTGTGATTGTCAACTTCTTCAAGACAGCGATGAACCCAACGACGAAGTTGGTTACGGACCTAGTATCCATGCAGGCGTGTTATGTTAACACAACACACCCCGACTTCTTGAATGGCCATAAGGTTTTTTCATTCATTTTGCTGTTTGGTTTCTTATGATCATTTTTACCGGACTGTCCTGACATTTTTCTATATAGGCGATGGCTATTGTTACAGAACGACTCAACGCGAGCAAGCCCGCGGCGCCGGCAGACGCAAAGAACAAACTGGCAGTCAACAACAATAAAGATCTTGATGTCGACGTAAAGAAAGAGGAGCCGAGCTTCTTTGGCAGCTTCTTCAGCTCTGGGAAAGCGCAACCCAAGAAGAAAGGCGTGCAGGCAATGGAATCTGTTCGTCAGATTTCCTCTAAGTTCGTTATATAGTATTGACGAGCATCCATCATAGCCGCCAAGCGTAATCCGACCTCAGGCAGCCTTGAACGAGCGTGAGACAATTGAGACTGAGGTCATCAGTGCGTGTTCATTTATTCTATGCACGCCCTGTCTTTAACCCGGTTATATTTATCGCAGAGCTACTGATCCACTCATACTTCAACATCGTGAAGCGCGAGATGATTGACATGGTTCCCAAGGCGATCACACTAACTCTTGTGAATCACTCGAAAGAGGATTTGCAGCGCATACTGCTGCAAGAGCTTTATAAGCCCGAAGTACTGGACGATCTCCTCAAGGAGAGCGAGTTCGTCGTCAGCAGGCGCAAGGAGGTCGTTGGCATGGTGCAGGCGCTCAACAAGGCGGAAGAGTACGTGTCCTTGCTGTTTCCTTCTGTCACATTGTCCAGTGCCCGTTGTACTCATGCCCGTATTTGCATAGAATCGTTGCTGGTGTATAATGTGGCGAGCTGGCGCTCTAGATGACAGTGTTGTGGTGCTCAATTATAGATGTCAAGCATGGCTGCGGCTGCGGTCGAGCTATAATAAGATCGCTTTCAATGGTGTCCATTCGCTGATCACTCGTGACGATCTGTCATTTCTACATTTTGTCGTCCTTTCATTTTGTTTTTCTCCTGCGTATTCTTCATACAGTATAATACCCATGCTATAGGTTTCCGTCAGAGCACCCGGCGGTGCTCATGCAATGAACACGACTCAAAACAGGTGAGTCAGATGGTTGCTAGTATCACATACGCAAAGCTTCCAGGGCGACAGATCATGGATGGTTGGTTTTGTTCTGTAACGCTACCATTCATCAAGCCATAGCTATGTCAGTGTTTGTGTCAAGGCAACGAAAAGATCATGATGTCCACGCTACAGGGCCACAGCCCTGGCATTCATGTCTGGCTCCACCCTTTCCAGCACTCGCCATGACTTCTTTTCTCAGCGAGTTCATAAATAAGGTCACCAGATAATTTGCTACGCGATTTGTCCTTCTCTCGAAAAGCACGGCTCCTGTTCAATTTCGATATCGATGCCTATTGAGTGGCTTGACATCACAGGCACAAGCTAAATGTCCATACGAACTGACGCCAGGTATGCGAGACTTTTCTCTCGTACCTGCGAATAACCTTCTAATGGAGTCCAGGACTCAGCTCAACTCTCAGTCACTTTCCTAGTCTTGGGGAATTCTCGCGTTGAGTTGATTTTTGGAGCCGAGCACACTCTTAGGCAGTGAGACATGAGGGCCAATGGAAAGGTGAAATTGCTGACGTTATTTGCGAGGTCACTATAAAGACAGTGCGTGCACGATGTGACAGGAGTCCGACTCGAGTTGGGCCTGTCATGCACTGCCATATTGCTCTACAATGGTATATCTCCTCCCAATTAACCCCTCCAGTTCCGCCTTGATCTCTGTGGTTTGAGTCTGAGCTATACTTGTAGCTGAGAAAGAAGGGGAGAGCCTTACGAAGAGCTAAATATGTCGAAAAGTGCCTAGATATAGCAAAATTGCCTGTGGACAACCTAACGCTTGAGCACTGGGGTATCATTGAAGTCGAATGGCACTGACCGTTGCCGTAGTACAGTTGTGGGTGATTCAAGTAGCGCCACACGCCGCGGATCTCGTTTTCCTCATCAAGTCCCCATAGGGGCCCTACTTTGTCTGCTATGTCAGGTCCGCACAGGCCTCGCAGAAGTTCGGTAGCGGCGCCGTATCTATCTCGAGTCATCAGGAGATGTAACACGACAACCTGGTCAAGATCTGTGCGGAGGCATTCTCACCCGGTTGCGAGAACAATGACATCTGCCTCCACCTCACTGCCATCAACGAATGCCAGGCCGCGGGGTGTGAAGTGAGCAATTGAACCACCATGCTTGAGTTTGATGCGTCCGTCGATGATGAGCGCGCTTGTCCCTTGGTCTATGCGCAGTGATGAGGCCTTCGCTGGAAATGTTCTGGTGGAGATTACCGACGTACCGACGTAATACCCACCGCGTCGCGTCACAAATAGGCCGAATAGCCCAGTATTCTCTGGACCCATGTTAATCGCGAAGCCTGCCTTTCGGAGCCCCTCCAGCAGTTGCCTACACAATCCCAGGGGTAGCAGAAGAGCAGGCGCATAAGTTCGGTGAAGAAGCTTGAAGAAAATGCGGTCTGACTTGTCTGAATTATTGGCGTAGATGTTAGACAACCGTTGATCGATGAAATGGCGGAAGTTGCGAGGCATGGCAGCTCCAAGGAGGTCAGCGAGCCCGGTTGGGGGGCCATCTTCGCGATACATAGCTGGATATCCCGAAAGGGCAAACAATTGTCTATGAGAAATTCAATTACAGCGTCTTACAGAAAACAGGGCGTACGTTTCAAATAATTCGCCAAGGACTGGGCAGAGAGGACGTATGTTGAAGAACGCTGGTACCTGAGATTAAAACGAGTGAATCAGAGCGTTGGACGTGCGGCGACAGTGAACGAACATCGTAACTTCGGCTCCGTGGTCGAATAGGTCGTGAGAAATATCATGTCCTGTTGAAATTCTAAGACAAGAGAAATATGAAATGCTCTGGCAGTCTTACCAGAAACACTGGCGCCAATCACTAATGCCTTAGTGCAGTTCAGACCTTTCGCTGTTTTATATTCTGTAGAGTGAAGCACTCGTCCTTGGTACAATTCCTGGTCGTGTCAATGATGAATAGCTTGCACAAGATGATCAGACTGGAAATCATACCCTCCCCGCAATATCTGGTATGTAAGGAGCCCCGCCACCAGAGCCATGCGCAAAGACAATGGTTCTAACAATAAGTGTTCTTTCTGAACCGTTAGGCTTCGTCACACGCACAGCCCACGTCCTATCGTTATCGTTCCATGTTAGAGTGTTAATCATGGTAGACGTCCACACATTGACTTCTTGCGCCTTTGCGTACGTCTCTAGCCAGTCACCGACCTAACAAGCGATGTGATGTAAGTCATGGAAAGAGAGACAGCATAAAAAGTGAATATGACCAATTTTGCCGACGGAAAGACGGGCCAATTCAGTGGGAAGCTGGGGAGATCACATCACGCCCGTATGGTAAGTGTTAATGTTATGGCAGGAGACGAGACCTACGGCTGATATGCTAAATGGTGAAACCCTCCAAGATGAATTTTAGAATGGTCTGCTAGAGGACGAAGGTATAGAGACTCACAGACTGGATCATGCAAGCATAGGGTGTCGTATCGATTACGCCACTAAAAGCACAACGTCATAAGTGTACCCGATGTTAAATGCAAAGAACTTACGTTGTCTCCTACCCGGAGTGTTTTTTCTAGTACGAGTGATGTCACGCCGAGGTTCCGAAGCCGCGCAGAGATTTGGAGACCTGAGTGTCCCGCACCAATGATGACGACTTCAGGGTCGCCATCGGCGAACGCCGCTTCCCGGGTTCGACGAGCCTCCCAGTCGCGTTCTGGCTCTGCTCTCCGCCGAGGAGACTATAACAGGAATGATCCCACCTTCAGAATATCGCAATATACTATATGAGCAAAGGCTAAGCGCACCAGTGATGGATAGCCCTTGAGTGCGGAGAGACTTGATAATACAACGAATGCCTTCCATTTGCCATCTGCTACTGGGACGAGGCGTACACATCCTATGCCGCTCCCGCTTCCAGTTTCCAGCGCGAAGCCCATCTGAATCCACGCAACATCGGGCAAGGGGCGCATGAGGGTCGGCATCCAAACGTTATTGTTGAGAGCATGCTCCTGCGACGTGAGCGTGTGCACTGCAAAGGCTTGGGGTGCAAGACAAGCGTTCAGAGCATCTTGGATGGAGGGTATACCGGTTATCGATCGGATATCCCACGTCAAAGCAAGGAGATCGCGCCAGACAGCCCCGGGTAAGAACAACTGGTCGAAAGAGGAAAGATCCCTCGAAGCAATAGCATCGGAAAAGGCGCTGAACCAAGCTGTTGCTATGGCATGAGGGGACACTTCGGATAGGGCTTCGGGGCTGAGACCGGCGTCCGCAAGAGTGGGCAATGGAGAGACGAATGCCTGTGGTTCAAGTTCCAGCATCACGATGACTAGAACGAAGAAATGATGTATCAGTAAAGACGACTATACAAAACGATCCTCCTGTCATGGTCGATATTGTCTATTTATTCAAATTCCAATGATTTGCTTTTGACTTACTGAGGGAGGAAATCTTCAGGTTCGAGCGCGTGCTGGCACTGGCACTTGGCAGACTGTTGACATAAGTTGTCTCTCTCTCTCCCGGGCCCACCCACTGGCATGGGAGCACCCGGTAGCATGCGCGCACCCCGGTCCCGGGAATATTGTAACAGCGAATCACTGAAGGATTCTGCGCAGCTCACCTTGAACCAGTAGCACTGGGATAGCCAATAAACGCCGACTCGGAAACTCTCGTACCCATTACACTCGCATCCTGCACTCAACACTAATACTTAGACATACCATGTAGTTATATCCTCCCAGATGATGTGTATACGTTATCAGGGGCGTGCGCAGCCAGATACTGCAGTGAGACGTGACATCATCTTCGCGCGAGATCTTGAGACGCGTCTGACCGGATCCGCAGGTCTGGATCCCACGATCCGGCAACTGGTGCGTGCGAAGCGGAGCCAATAACCTTCGATCCGTGATAAGTTTTTAACCACTGGCAGGATGCCATTAGAAAACAGAGCGAATATCTTCTACGCAGGCCAGCGACTGAGACCGAGATTCCCCAAGATTTGAGATAAGCCACAGCACACACTTGGACGGTTGGAGAGCCTGAAGGGCTCGGAGTGGGGCGCCAATGTATACTTCTATTTTAATCCATCATTCCAGTGGGTATCACTAGCACTATGTATTCCTCGGATGTAACAGGAGTCAGATTGGACACTAGGGGATGAAATAAACCTAATCTGATACATTCTCGAAAGGACCATCACACGCGCTTTGGCCGCTGCCTCGACCCCCTCTATCGACTTCATAGAGTATGACATTGGCCGATTTCGACGACGGCGCATACTATGACGCGCTTAGAATGGGCAAGAATACCACCGAAACTTGAACAAAGCCATCGCGAGGGTATATAAAGTGCGTTACCTACTTCGTTACTATTTACTACACAGATTAACCTATTTCCCGATCCGGTGATCCCGCAAGCTTCTGAAGCTCGGACGACGATGGCTCAATTCCTAGCAAGGACAGCTGATACCCATCCAAACGCTTCCCTACGCCTCGTTAGCGGACACACCAGTAAGTGAAGGAGCTGACAAGAGGTAGCACGACAAGCTGCGAACTTGGATATCTGTAGCCCATTATTGTGATGATAGTACCCAATGATAGGCGGTATATGCCACTAAGGATTGGCCCATTTTATCTTACCTGCAATACTTGGACTGCTGACTACTGATCAACAATCTCGCGAATCCTGACCAGAAAAGTGCAAGCACGGAAACATAATATCTATGACGGGGTAGCATGGTAGAAAACGAACATAGTTTCATATAGGGGGTAACGCCGAAATACCACGAAAAGTGTGGCGGACCAGGAAAATTCAATCATGCATGCCTGAAGGATGGACGAACATTACATACCGAATTCAGAACACATCTGGACAACTGTGGTTGCAGATATGCCGAGGTCGATTGCTGGATATCATTTCCACCATCGAACCAGAAGGCTTCTTTAAGCCCTATGAACTTCAAATATGCAGCACATAAGCTTCAGATGGTTAAAGAGATCAAATTGTACCTGCCAGCAGCAGCCAGCCATCATTCTCAGACCCCAGGCTGCAGCATTCCGTCCGTGCGCTCAAGTGGCCGCTACAGTTGAAGCACGCTGACATTCTTTGCGGGACGTCTGAAATTTTCCCTCTGCATACAGCTCGGCCATGCCATGATGCCGTCATTGCCATGACCATGGCGAGCTGCCTGCAAATGAGCCACGTTCGATCGTCAGCGATTCAGTCCAAATTAAAGTCGTACCAGACCTCTTGCTGCCCTTAGCCTCTGAGCATCTATATTTCAATGTGTCTTACTAGGGTAATCAACCCTAGACACGAGTTTCTTTGGTATCTCCAGACGACGTGGTCATCGGAACATGACGGGAAATGCTCACCATACGGTTGAAAGCTTACATAATGCACACTGCCATCGATGGACGAATTCTCCAATTCAGTCCCTCCGATCTCACGCGAAGCATCGATACAGATCAAGCTGGTTGATAACGATACAGGAACCTCAAATAATCCTAGGACCTCGACAGCTCAATACAAGCCGAGCAGCAATCGGGCATCAAGAAGACGAAGGCCTGCATACATCACCAAAGCGTATATTCCAGCAGGAGATGGATCGAACGGGAGGGGAGGCGAGAGATGATAGCACTGGTTTGAATAGAGGGCGACTTGTACCAGTATCACCATTGACATCGATGTTCTCCAGACTCCACTGACCCACATCAGATACGCCTGTTCAGATTTCGTCGCCATGCTCTCTCTTTGGCGAGTGTCCGCGTCGCATTCAGGTCTCCACCCTTCACCTGGTGGACCTTCACCCTGTCTTGGCCCTGGTCGCTTTGCTGCCTGAGCCCTTGACAGAGCCCACCGGACGTCCCCGCCTTCGCTTCTTTTGCACCTCTGGGTTCCATGTCTTCCCATTTTTTTGCTGCTTCGAGGGTGGAGTATGTTGGTCCGTGCCGCGTGAGCGAGTCTTTTCGAGCAAATTTTGCTCCGCAGTCCTTGCAATGGTGGGTGGGACTTCCATGTTCATATGTTTCTGTCATATGGCAGTGGAATTCCGCCCTGCGCTCGAACTCGAGGCCACAGCAGAACCATTTGTGTGGCCGGTAGTCACTACGCCTCCAGACTGTCCGTATACGGTCTAATGACCTCTTGCACCACCGAGTCTCCTTGTCCTCCAGGCTCGCCTAATACAGCTTGCTCTCCACCCGCAAAGTACCGCTGCTCCATACTGTAGACCGCTGATTGTCACCCTGTCTTCACAGCCGCCTAACATCGGAAACGAATGCGGCATCGGCGAGTATATGATTACGCCACGGGTGGATGTATGCGCGTCGCTATTCGCTACCGCGAAGAAGGGCGATGTAGTCGAACATCCGAGGACCTGCGTGGCGGTGAACAAGACCAACGTTTCTCTTCAAGCTCGTGTCCATTATTGAACTCGGTAGCTACGTATGACGTTCCTTCTGACCGCTCTAGGTCTGTGGCCCGGCGACAAATCCGAGTCCATTTTTCTCCATTCTTCGATGCTGATCTCACACTGAATTTTCTCCATGCCAGTCGATCGTGACGTTTTCCAACTTCAATCAAGTTATCGTTATCTTGCTCAGCAACTTAATCAGCATACGCCTAAATGATTCGTTCTACCTTATCCGCCTCACCACGATACCTTCGTGCTCATTCCCATCGTAGTGGTCAGCAGCTTGATGGACTTACCACTGACCTTCCGTTTCTGTTCACCAATCTGGACATGACCGTTGAAATCGACATCCCCGTCGATTTTCTTGAACGAGTGCAATTACAATGCCCAGTTGACACGGCATTCCCTTGTGATAGCCATAGCAAACGACGAACTGCGAAAAGTTCACCCTCACCTTTCCTTACGCCGCTTGACACTGCACCATACCAATTATTCCGCAAAGTACAGTGACATGGCTTCTGCGCCGACAGCTTGTCCCCAAGATGACTGCCCTTGCATATCATATCTAGGGACTCATTGAGCCATGGTGGTTGGGCATGCAAGGTCATCACCTACTTCCCTCAGGACTGCTGGTATCAGAGGCTGTCGTCATAAGTTATCTTCACCATGATGAGCTCCTTTTATCCCACTGGATACCAAGACCAATTGTTGGGGAAAGGGATCACAGTGGCAAGTGTGAAGTTAATTCTCTTGCAAACATGCTAAAGGCACTTCACATAGCTACAGGATATTTAAATGAGACTAGAACAATAGAAAGTAAAAAACAAAAAGGGACAGAAATATTGTAAATCATTGGAACAATAAGGAACTATGGAGTGACCGTGGAACGACTGCAGAGTGACTGTAGCAAGCTCTATAGCCCGGTGCTACCGCGAAATTCCAACACCAATAGCGTGTATATAGGATGATGCCTTCCATGCAGGTTCCTAGCATATGAGCCACCACAACTTACATGTCCCGTCATTTTTTCCCTATGCTGGATCTTGGTTGTTTCGTACAATCACGGGAACTGACAATGCAGCAGGTTTCCCACGCTACTGTGCCCCGCGGAGGAGTCGCAGAAACATACATAGCGCCTTCATGTAAGAAACGTTGATCTTATCGCCCCAATCTCGACCGCGGCATACCTTTTGCTTGGTATCTACGGCTTGGCGCTAGAATAAGCGCCCATTCCAACATTTCGATAGGTAGATCACGGGGACATCAGAGTTTTGTTTAAACGCTAATATGGCCAACGGCGATAGGATGTTTCCTAGCGCGCGGTTTTAGAACGAGGAAATATGAATAGAACCTGGAGAGAGACTAGCGCCTCCAAGGACACCGGCTCGCACATTTGCATACCCCCGAAATGATTTCCGTCTTTCCGTCTTCCCATCATTCGGAAACCTCGGTGTTGATTCGGTCCGCAGTACAGGTTTCATATCTCTAGTGTCCCCTGTGAAGAAAGTAAGGAAACCTTAAGTCCGGCTATTTGTCACGTCTATCTCGTGGAAAGACACCCCGTGTACCAATTCCTTGCTTTCTGAATCTCGCCTTCTAGACATTGTACCAACTTGGACCGCACGCACGCACGCAGGCAGGCAGGCAGTTGAGTCAGCGGGCGGTAGAAGGGTGGCCACTCCGTACATCAGCCCTAGAGCATCGCAATGTCGTGAGCGCGCAAACGAGCGACCGGCTTTCGTGACTTTTCCTGACGCTTTGTCGATTGGGATAACATGACCTTCTCCTTCCAGAGTGAATCAGTCATTTTGGTTCCCAATTCAGTCTCTAAATCTGTAGACTTAAAGGAAAGCTTGCCTAACTTAGCACGTAGAGAGGACCAACTCAACCAATGGAATCAGTCATGATGATTGCGGTAGTGATATAGAAATACGAACGCCAGTCAGACTACGGTCAATTTGAATCTCCGTAATCTCTCCCCCAATAATCTCGGTATCCTCCTTAGTGGACACACCGGTGCAACGTCGGAAGCATGCGTAGGAGCCTCTATCTTTGACATGGGTAATGGTAAAATAGACGTGGCCAATACTGTGAACGGTACATCGGAGCTAAGAGCTTGTCATCTCGTTAACACACATACTCAGCATGCGTACAGAATCAGAATGTGAGCAAACAGGCGATGTTATTTTTCCGGTAGACAGTGAGCCACAAGTAGCATGGCGTGGCCAGCGATACGCCCATTCTGAATCATTTTCAGAATCATACCAGCGCTTTACGTACTTTCTCCTGCCAAAGGGAGTTCGCCGGCTCTAGGTGATCATCAAAACCCAGTCTATAGATGTGTGAATGTACGCCTGTAGGTCAGTCCATGGCGGTGTCCTATATGCTCCATTTCGGTGATGTCTCGAAGTCCAGATGTCCCTGTCGTTATCTGTGTAGCCTGCGATGCAGAAAATATCAGCGCATTAAAACAGGAAACTTATCATGGTGGTGACCACTACCACTTTATACGCAGCACAAAGAATTGTGAGGCCGAGGATAACGTTGTCAGGTACGATTACATAATCAAATGTATCTAAGACTCCCACGGGCGCTTCCACCAGCAGTTGTCTTGTGCGGATCCACAAAGCCTCACAAACTGGCACGTCGCAACATGTGCTCCGGCAACTGACCTGGACTTTCCCGATCAATGGAGAATATTTTTTGCCTGTATCATTATGGCTACTTGCAGTTCTTCGACTGATCCGCCCGTCTTATACAACCTGTTATTTTTCGTAAGTGGCTGAACGCCGATACAGTAGTCATCTAATGGCTTTTGCTTCCGGTTGCGGGGACGTTGTCCGTCCTCCCAGCTAGGCGTCTCATGAAAGGTATAAAAGACACGTTCTCCACCATGGAACTCAATTTTATCGGCCGCATTCATCGTAGCTTTTCTCTTCCTTTGATCGTGACATTCTCCATATTTGTTAATTCCGCTCCGAGTGGTCACGCCTCATTCAAACAATGTCTCCCACTCAATTTGTTCTACCCGACCTTTTCTCCCTCTCCACTTCCTTTCAAGATGCTACGAGCCCGCACTTGAAGCGTGCATCTACGGAGTCTCAAAATTGGGTTAATAGTTATAAAATATTTACCGACCAACGTCGCGCAGTTTTCATTCAGGACCAGTTCGATCTCCTTGCTGCCCACGCTTACCCGTTCGCAGGGTATGAGGAGTTCCGCACATGCTGCGACTACCTGATGTTGGTCTTTATCATCGACCAATTGAGTGACGTGCAGAGTGCCGCGGATGCCCGCAGCACTGGCGAGATTTTCCTAAGCGTTATGCGCGATCCCTCGTGCGACGACGGCTCCAAGCTTGCGCAGATGACCAGAGAGTACGTCTGCCGTTTCCTTATTGCCTACTCTTTATCTGACCGCTGCTGGACGACTTACGATAGCTTTCACAACCGATTGATTCGCACGACCAAGCCGAGGTCCTTCCGCCGTCTGCTAGAATGCTCACAAGCCTACATCGACGCTGTGGTGGAAGAGGCCCACTTGCGGGAGCGCGGGGAGGTGGCCGACTTAGATAAATACCTCCTATTGCGCAGAGAGAACAGTGGTGTGCGGGTCAGCTTTGCCCTCATCGACTATGCTCTCAACATCGACCTCCCGGACGAAGTATACGCAGACCCCATATTCCAGAAAATCTACTGGGCAGCTGGAGACATGGTCAGCTGGGCCAACGTACGTCTTGCCACAGCTTTGGATATTCGCAGTTCATCTTACATTGCCACCCTATTACAGGATTTGTATTCTTATAATATGGAATATTCCCATGGTCTTGAGGGCAATAATTACCTCACCGTCCTCATGAAGACTCGAGACATGGATATCCAAGCTGCATGCGACTATGTTGGGGATCGCTACAAGACGTTCATGGACGAATTCCTCAACGGCAAAGCGCAACTTCCATCGTTTGGCCCAGATGTAGATGCAGATGTCGCGCGCTATATTGAATGCTTGCAGCATTGGCCGATCGGTAACCTCTCTTGGAGCTTTGAGACGCCACGGTACTTTGGTGCTGCACGTGAAGAAGTCAAGCGCACACGTGTTGTTTATCTGAAGCCCCGGGACGAGGAGAAATAGATTGACGAGATGTGTCGTCTCAAGCCAATTCTAAGCTGCTTGGCGGGTTTTTTTTTAATTTTCCATTATAGTCTATTAGGGTGTCTATAGCGTGCTTGGCCGTTAGTTGTTGTTCGTAGAGCATTCGTTCAGTATCTCACAAATATTAGAGCACACATAGGCTGTGCAGTCATGTCTAACTATCACTCGTGTCTTCATACATCAGAATCTGTATACTAAAGTTACTTGACGTTCTGAAAACAGACGAAGCCTCGGAAGGATCAGAAGGGAGTCTAGGGTCCCCACGACCAAATATCCAAATGACTAAGATGGTGTGTCGTTGGTAGGCCTGCCTTCCACCTTGTCTCGTTTGGAACAACAGTTGCTCTACTTTCTGTCTGCATTGGACATACTCTGCATCTTGCACTTGCGCTCCGTGGCAGTTGTTAGAGTGGCAAACTGGCGCATGTACGCGCGCACATGATTTGTTACCCGTACGTTGTTATTTGTCTTCAGCCGCACGCTGCGGATTTGTCAGCACTATACAGTTTCGAACCTTCTTCCGTCGATCTCTAGCGCAGAGATGCTTTCCCTCAGTCATTCTGCATATGCTTGATGAGGCTGTGCTAGGTATCTTCTCAGGTAGTAGCAACCTGGGATCTACAACGGGACCTACAATAGCAGTATAGTCTACTGGGATGAGGGACGGAGATGGTGTGCTCGCCCCACAGTACGAGTGCTCCCCTTCAGAAGTCCGGAGTTTATAATTCTGTATCAAGGTCATGAGCCATGGCCACTTGCGTGTCTAACTTTTCGGCGCAGTGATTTTCAAGCCAAAGGACCCCATAACCTCTGAACATTCATATCTCAACCAATGTAGGCCAAATACATGTAGCCTTCATTAGTAGTACCTCCAGTTGTCACGGTCATGAGCCAAAGATATATCGACAGCTGTGTTATCAGCTTCAATTAACCATCATTCTGACGGAAAATGTTCATAACTTGTCTGAAATACTTATATGGAAATGACTTTGCCAATTCAATCCCATCCAAGATGGCCGATAACGATAAAGGAGCCCTTAAACAGTCGCGGAACAATACGAGCTGAGCAGCAATCGAATATCAAGAAGACGACGGCGTGCATACTACATCACTCTAACTTCCAACTACTATATAAAGCGGGAGGATAGATCGAGAGAGAAGGGAGGCAAGACGTACCAGTTTGAAGGGATGAGTCAGAGGACAACCCGTACCAGCTTGGCCATTGATGTCAATGTTCTCCAGACTCCACTGACCCATGTCACCTATGCCTGTTCACACTTAATAGTTATTCTCGCTCTTTGCCTAGTACCAAATGCTCCACGAAGAGACAGCGCGGAGTCTGTGTTGCACCCAGATTTTCCTCCTTCACCTTGTGGTCCCTCATCCTTCCTTAGATCGTTGCACAAGCATTCCTTGCTGAGCCCACAGGATGCCCTCGCTTATTCGGCTCAGGCTTTTTTGTCTCCCTGTTTCTTGCTTCAAGGGCGGGGCATGTCGGTCGGTGCCACTTGAGCAAGTCTTTTCGAGAAAATTTTGCTCTGCAGTCCTTGGAGTGGGACCTCCGTGTTCATATATTTCTGTAATATGGCGGTGGAATTTCGCCCCGCGCTTGAATTTGAAGCCGTAGCAGAACCACTTGTGTGGTTTCGAAGCTCCTGCCGACTTGTCCTATTCGGCGGATCCTTGGATATACTCCGCCCTTTGTGTTTTACCAGTCAGTGGCCTCCCAGGCCCTCTGACCCAGCTCGAGACACTTTCCTTGTTTGCCTTGAGCTTGAAGGGAATTCCCTCAAGTTCACGGTCCTTGGATATCGGTGTTGGACTCTGGGCCTGGAATATGGCCCCACGGACATCTGCCTACATACCATCTGCCTTGCCCTCTGATTCACAACGAGTTCTTGCTCTTTTGCGATGATGGCCACTCTGGTCGCTGTCAGCATCTAATATCGTCTTGGACTTGCCCTTATGCCTTGTGCCGGCATATTCTGCCACAGCGAGGGACGAAGATGTGTGCTCACCCTGAAGTAGGAGCGCTTGTCAAGATTACTGGTAGTAGGGCTATCTGGTGAATATGAGTTAGTGAGGGATGCAGCGAGTACGAAAGGTGCCATTGAATACCCCATTCTATCCAGCAGCTATATCGGGGGAATGAGTGGAGAGGCTATATCGAGCGTTATGACGCTCGATGATGCCTCTCAAGCCGTCGGAGGCTGCGCGAGAGCCTGAAGCCATATGGAAACAGGTGCCGCGCACGGCGATAGCATAGCAGGAATATACTGCTCGTGGAAAGGGGAAGGTCAATTCGGTGATGAGAAGCAAAGTTGAGTATGCATGGCATTGATATGCCATCTTTATGAATGGGCTTCCTCGGTATCCACTGGGACTCATCTATGGCTGCCATATCCGTCGCCCTGATCTCGAGACTCGGGGTTTCAAAGGGCCAATATGCGAACTGACATGAAACACCGTGGAAAGTTCCATATATAGAGGTCGATTGGAGCAGGTCGTCCGAGTCGCTTGTTTCGTGATGGCTGTTGCCATCTGAGCTCCGGGAACTTTAAAAGTTTGTCGATTTCTGGTGCGTTTAATAGCCCTCATGGGATGGGGGGCCATTCGAAGTTGAGGTTATAGACGCGTCCATTTCGAATGTATCATTACTCTGTGTCGGACTCAGGGCCGACGGATAATCCCAATGTTTTCAAAGATGTTGTCAAATGTGGACATGTCGAGAATAGTTCCATGTCACGTTGAGTGCGGTGGGTAGCAGCGAGAATTACTAGGTCTATCTTACAAGGAAGACCTCCATGCGTGTAAGTCCACGGTCCCCGAGTCTAACAATGCCTGGTTTTCAGATCCCACAGCATTATTCTTCTTATTTTGCATCAGTTTACCACCAAGTAGCGGCTGAAAAAAAGGGATGTTTATGTGCCAACGTTAGTGAAGTTAAGCTGTATCAAGAGACCAAGTTCAGACAAAGCATCATTCTGGTCGGCACAGTAGCCGTAACGAACCTTTGTTCTCTAACAAGCGAGAAAAAAATGTGACTATTTTTTCTTTGGGTGTAAGGAGTATGCAGTAAGTAATACTTTACAACCACTGCTTCCAACCGGACTTTTGCCATCCCTGTTCGAATTCACGTTCCGAGAACCGATCGATGGCCAACTTCCTCGCACGTTGTCGGAGTGCAAGTTGCGTCTCCGGGGGAAGAGACAGCACGGTATGGATGCTCTCTGCAAATGACAAAGAATCCACCGCGTGATAACCTAGATATCGAAGCATAGGTCAGTACTCGCATGAGACCTTAGGTTTGAAACCGTACCAGTAGGCTGGCCGTCAACGGGCACAACTATATCATTCAAAGGCCCACCGGATGCATGCACAACCGGAATGACGCCAGCAGCCTAGCGTTGATAGGTTGAAGAGAGCTGACAACAGGTAAGGAACACGGGAGCGCACCATGAACTCTACAACGTTAATTCCGAAGTGCTCGTCAACCATTGTGTCGAGACCCACGGTCGCACGAGAGAGGTACGACAACATGGTGGGAAATGGTGCATTCACGACGAATTCAACGCTATCCTACCTCCGGTATGGCCATTAAAAGTTTAATACAGAGGCTAACAGTCAAATTCATCCTCACGTGGATTTCTAGTTCTTGCGCGAGAAGGTGTAACCTATCTATGCGGGCGGCATCGTCGACATTTCGGCTGCCACCAATTAGAACCAATCTTACGGAGCCACTATACTCTGGAAACTTGCGGAAGAGGTGAGATAGCGCATGTAACTGAGTCGCATGGTCTTTCTCCGGGCTGCAGGACCACCAAGATACTTAGCATGGGATACAAATGCCTTCGACATGACACGAACGAGAACACACCGGAATTGAGATATACTGAGCAATACTCTCTCGCGGTTCTGCAATGAGAGTTGTGACATCTCGCGAGCGTCACAAGGCGGATAGACAATGTTTGCGTTCCGAGGAGTAGGACGTGTTTTTGTGTTTGATGAAACAGTAGGCAGTGCAACACGCGCAATTAATGTGCTTGGTCGCAAGAGAAGAGTGAGAGGCAAATGAATCGCATCAAGTACGGGATCCGAGTGACTCAAAATGGCGTCAACGTGACTTTTCGTCCACGATGAATTGACCATCAGGAAAGAGGCGCGACGAAGAGCCTGCCCATAATAATACATGAATAGTCGGTAGTACCTATTGTAAGTTTGGGTAAGTTCAGCAACGCGTATTCATGAGACTCAGGAACACACAAAAGTTTTCCTCGACTGAGTAAGGAAGATGACGAGATTCTGTCTGAGTTGGTATGCCATTGCTTGCGGGACTGCACACGGGCAAGCATGTCAGTGCTAATTGTAGGGTAATGCACATATGCGCCAATAGGTATGCCACCGAGCCAGGCAACCAAATAGAACGTGAATGCATAACCCATCGTATCTGTAGGGGGATAATCATGACAATGGGATATAGACGATTATGTTGACTTACCAATGTAGATATCGGAAATGAGCTTTGACATAGCTTCCCAAACGAGATACATCGATCCAACGCTCTGACCTAGCAGCGTGAAACGCGGCCATGTAGAGTCTTCGACGAGATAACGAGAATTCAGGAAGACGAAATGGAGCGAGTCCGGAGACAGAGAGATGGCAAAGCGTGTCTGCAATAGCACATGCAGGTCATATTATATCACGTTCAGCAAAATTTTCGTACCATAACTTTTTCAATGATTTGCTCCTTTGTTGCGTCAACGTCTCCGCTGTAGACAACGCTAACTACATCAGGCTCGGTGCGCTGCATCAGCGCGATGGCTGTCCATAAAACACGTTCTCCACCACCACCTGCATTGCTGCATGCGAACACAGGGACTCCTCTCGTCAGAATCAGGGCTTATGCGTGCGACCATGTATGATGTGGGGCAGGACTCACCAAAAAGGATGAAAGAAGCCAACAAGTCTTTTCTTGTCCTGCTCCCTAACACCTAGTTTACCAAGAGCGCGAGTGCGTCGTTGTAGATTCGAGAGTCTGAAGCGACGGATGTAAAGGAAGACAGTGACGAAAATAATAAGGGCCACGGGTGCGAAAACCATTTCGATATTTCGAGGAGGTCTTGCAAAAAGTCTACAGAAGGTACCACGACCAGCAGTACCTTCGAATAGTTCCCATTAGCTGTCTCCATAGCTGACCTAATCATCTTAGTCCAGATCTGTAGCCACAGAACAGCGAAGTGACGTAATGACAGCTTACTCGAGCTATGTTGCCCTTCTGCCACTTTTCCAAGTGGGAGCCACTCATCGATAGTGGCCATGTCGACTGCCCCGATCTCGAGGTCTTGGTTCCTCAGTAGCTAATCCCAGCACCGACTCAATGTGTCGTAGGCAGTGCCACAGGTTGACATCGAGCTTAACAGGATGGAGTCACTCGTTTCCTGGTCGGCAGTGATATCGGAAGGTTCCATGAAAATCTCATTGATGCCTGGCACTTTTACTCGGCTCAGTTCTGCCTCTAACTCCGCAGGCTATGATACTAGCCCAAGTTCGAGGCTAGGACCCGGAAATGAGTCCACTTCGAAGGGGTCATCCCTCGATGTTGATGAGATAGCTTGTGTTTGAATCATATAGTCAATATGATACTCAAATCCAAGCATCCCAAGGACATTTCCCAAGAAACTGGCAGCCTCGACACTGGGAAATGTATTCCAATACGGATAACTGAACAGCGCATTGTCGGGAGCAGTAAGTGGGATGTTGGTGGGGACTGTAGTGGTCTTAATCAACAGGGCTGTCTTGGATCTCTGCACGTCTTATTCACGGTCCACGAGTCTGACAACTTTAACGTCTAGATTTCAGATCCTGCAGCTTTATTCTTCGGATTTTGCTCCAATTTACCATCAAGTGGTGGCTGAAAAGAAGGGAAGTTTATGTGCTGACACCTGTCAAGTAAAGCTATATCAAGATATCATGTCTGGACAAAATTCCATTCCGGTTGTCCCAGCACGCTGCAATGAACCTCTGTTCTTCTGCAAGTAAGAGAAAACGTGATAATTGCGTTGTTCCATTGACCATTTTCGTCTCATTATCCCTTCAGAAGCCTACGCTGCTGTGTCGATACGAGTCAAGCGCGCGCCTAGCTTTGCGACATAATGATTCAGGAGGCTAGCTCGAACAGCTTCTGACGGATAAATATCGATAAATATCAAGTCTGGGCTCTGTCAGTATTTTTTTTTTACTTTTGATTTTTGATCGGAATGCAGGGTACGCATCTTAACGGCTGCCCCAGCAGCCAGTGGAAATAACCGCTCAAGAGCTCAAATATCTCGTTGCATGCGGTTGAGATCCTTGTGTGGCCGGTAGTCACCACGCCTCCAGACTAACGAGTTTCTCTTCCTCTTCAAGTACGTATTCGTTGAGCTGAGCTCGGTAGCTACGAATAATGCTCTTTCCGACCACTTTAGGTTTGTGTCCCAGAGACCTACCTAAGTCCAGAATCTTTCACTTCTTTGATCTTGATCTTACATTGAATTTTCTCAATGCCAGTGAGTCGCGATGTCTTCCAACTTTACTCAAGATATTTTAATAGTAATTCAATCGGCATGCATCTAGATGATTTTTCCTACCTCGTCTTTGCTTCGCCACGATGCGCTCGTGCTCTCTCCCTTTGCGGCAGCCAAACGGCTTGTAGCTAGCCCTTACTGTTTCTGTGCGCAGATCGTGACGTGACCGTCGAATTCAATATCCCAGTCGTTTTCTTTGAGCGAGTGCAATTGAAATATCCAGTCGATATAAGGATTCCTTCTAGCACACTGCTTGGCGTGGTATATTATTTCTTCTGAATACAGTTCAGCTACTGTGTGGCTTACAAGATTTCTGCACCGACAGGTCACTAGGACCGCAGGGGCTTATTACACCATGGCAGTCGGCCATGCAAGTCCGTCACAGAATCTCTCTTCTCCTTAGGACTTGTACTAGAGCACTGCCAAAGCCTGGGGCGTAAAGTGGCGTTCAAGGCAGTTCCTATGAAGATTATATCTGTTATTGAATCGGACGCCTCGTGTCAGGGAAAGCAGAGTGCATTAAATAGCCCCGAGTAAGAGTAACTCGTCAAAAGAGAAGTCTCCTAAAGCTGTCACATCGGAATGAGTCGAACCCAGGAGGCGTGCTGCATGAGGAGGGCGCGTGAAATAGAGCTTCAGTGCTGAGCCCTGCATCTGCAAGAGCAGTTAATTAAGCGACGAAAGCCTGTTGTCCTAGCATCACGATGGTAGAATGAGATAAGGCATCACCAATGACTACCGTGCACCGAGAAGCGTCCCGATGCTACTATTATCCACAGATCACAACGATGATCCTGAGGCTTGTGACGTATTTGCCTGCTGCGCAAGTAAGCTCAATAAGTTAATGAAAGTATCGTTTCTCTTCTGATGGAGTTCCGGGTTTATTGTCAGACACTATCAAAAGGCTGTTTGGGATGCCTGGACAAGCATTCCCGGAAGGATCAGGGAGGCAGCACCCGTACAAACGTCACTTTTGTTTTCGCTTAATTGGCCGTTGTCGGCCGATCATATATTAATACCAAGTGACAGATCGTGGAGCCCAATAAGATCGGGCTATCAACTCGTGCTTTGTACCTCAGGCTGCAGTACCTCGACTGTGGCGACATTGAGATTACGGCTCTCTCACCCACAGACCAAGACAAGTGCAGCCGATGCTATCTACAACAAGACGCCACGGGGGTAAAGTGGTAATATGATATGGAAATGGACACCGACTCGAAAACATCGCCGTACATTTCTGACTATGCGATGGACGGTAGTTCGTACCGTTCGCCTATGGTGTCGCACGGCAAGGTCAGAATATGGTACGTCTGGAGTCTGGATAGCTAGCGGATAGCATTGCAGGCCGATATATAATTGGGTCTCATGTTCCACCATCGAGCCTGAAGACTTCTTGCAGATTCTACGAGGGACATGAGCCTCAGATGGATTGGTAGATCGATTTACACATACCAACCACCACGGTAGATCGCCTCCGCTGCCTGTCGCGCCTTCAACAAAGCTCTCTTGCATGCTGTCCGTAAGCTTCCACCACCGTTGTGTCTCCTCATCCTTCGCCATCTCCGCCATGTCCCGGGAAAAATCGTCACCGACATATTTGAACGTGGCGATCAGGAGATGCAGCTTCGGATAGTGATGTATAGAATAGTCGACTATATGTGCGCGCTCGATGGCGGCGAGGACGGCAGGCCATACTGCGGCATGGATCCTCTTGTACTCAGCTTCGTATTCTGGCTTTAGCTGGGAAGTGCGTCAGGGATCAGGATGTCGCGAGCAACATAAGAGCAGGATAGAAGTACCTTGATTATCTGACAGACCCTCTGTGCTGTTAGGGGGGCAGCCATGGTCTCGAAAGTCACGCCGATGGTAGCTTATGGTTCCGCGCTTTCGTGAGTCAAGTAGCACGGTGGAACCTGAAGCCCACGGCTTATAGGGCAAGAGCGGGCCGCTATCCCGCTACATCATGTTCTTCCGAAATATAATTGGTCCCAAAGGCTGGTCAGTTCCAAGGCCCGTACTCGTACTAGCCTACGCACTTAATGCGGAAGCACAGACAGCATGCTGAGCACCAAGGCAACGATGACGTGAAATCATGATGAGAGGCGCCCTGCTTTCTCCATCACCCATAGTATAAAAACTGCCTGCTTTAAAACAGCCCGACTGAGGCTTGCTCGCCACTAAATGAGCCTCGCATCGTCCATCTGGGAGAAAGGCCCGCCACCCGTGAGAATTGAGGCTCCGCTCCATCATCAAGAGCCGTCCTCGTTGGTCTTCACTAATACGACATCTTTCATTGCCTTTCACTTGCCTTCCACCTTTTCTTCTGACCTTGACCACACCCACCGTCTGTTTGAAACTTACTTAAAACCATGGCAGAAAGCAGCAACTTCGATTACCTCTTTAAGGTGCGGCTGCGCGCAGTGGCTTCGTATACTATGGCTGAACAAGTTCCGGTGGTGGGTGATATGCGTGCTCACAGATTGTATTGATCGGTGATTCCGGTGTCGGAAAGTCGTGCGTATTACATCCGTCCTCTGCGTGTACTCTCGTCGCTCACGTTTGCGCAGAAACCGTGCGTATGATCCTGTGTTTGGATACGAGCGTATATGGACAGCATGGATCATTGATGGACAGTGCTCTCGCGGTTCACGCGCAACGAGTTCAACCTGGAAACGAAATCGACCATCGGTGTCGAGTTTGCGACGCGTACTATCAGCGTTGACGGCAAAACTCTGAAGGCACAGATCTGGGATACTGGTACGTGTTCTACTAATGGGCTGCGCTGTGGAGGGCGGATCTTCTGTTCTGCTTCCATTCGCGCGCCAGCGACGTCCTCCCCATGAACAGGTCACTGACTTATTCGAACTGTTTACTTCCTGTGTAGCTGGCCAGGAGCGGTATCGTGCCATTACAGCAGCGTCAGTATATCCCTTTGGCATACCCTTACCCACGTTCTTGTTCGACCTTCGCTTACTGGGTATCGTGATAGATACTACCGCGGGGCGGTGGGTGCGCTACTAGTCTACGATATTTCTAAGCACGCGACGTACGTAAACGTCACACGGTGGTTGAAGGAGCTGCGTGACCATGCCGACTCGAACATCGTCATCATGCTGGTGGGAAACAAGAGTGATTTGAAGCACTTGCGTGCTGTGCCAACAGAAGAGGCCAAGGCCTTTGCTGGTCCGTTTTCCCACTCACCGTGCCTCCATCCGTTGCCCTATGTGCTCACGATCCCCGCGCAGCCGAGAACGGCCTGTCGTTCATCGAGACGTCCGCGCTCGACTCATCAAACGTCGAGTCCGCTTTCCAGTCGATCCTGACCGAGATCTTCCGCATCGTCTCGAGCAAGTCGCTCGAGCCCAGCACGGACCCCATCAAGCCGTCCTCCGGCGACACGCTCAACGTTAGCCCGAGCTTCGACCCAGCCACGAAGCAGGGCGGCCAGTGCTGTTGAACGCACGTACTTCGCCATGGCTCCCACTCTCCACCTGCCGCTGTTCGTTCTGCGGGCCGAGGGTACAGTGCGGGCGGGCGTGTGGTATATGGTTAATCGATAGATAGAGCGGGCGGCAGGTCGGGCTCGGTGCAATGCGACTACCATGTTCTCTGAAATTTCCTACTGTAATCTCCTGTTTTTGTCTTACTCTCTGTTCCTCTTCGACGCTCGGCCCTCTGCTTGCAGAACATTTGACCATCGTTCCCTAATTGTGTTTGCACACCTTTGTTTTGTCTGTCGTTTACCGCACACCGCACGGTACACCGTTGGAACGCTTAATCCGAGTAACTTATATCAGGCGGAGGATGCACAGCCCACCGGCGAGACATGGAGCCGGGCTTGCGTCCCACCAGACCCATAGGCATTGCTTTCTAAGCATTCAAGCTCGCATCAAGTACCGCACCGCACAACGTGCGCATGGGGTTGGTATACCGAAACCCGCTTCCGAACGAATACATCCCTAGAATACAGCAAACTGCATGAGATCTACACCCCCGCGGGCGGGCGCTGGGCGCCGGGGCCGCCGCCGGTCAGACGACGCCCTCAAAGTCGTACACGGCGCGCGTGAGGCTGTCCGCGCCCGCGTTGCGCAGCAGTGGGTCGAGCGACGCGAGCTCGTCCTTGATCCCGTTGCGCGCGAACGCGTCGAGGTCCTTTAGCAGCGTTGAGATGATTTTCTGCGGGGTATGGGCGCGCGTCAGCTCAGCGGGCACGTGCGCGGAGGGGGGG
>QLPM01003688.1:0-10102 GCA_003314695.1 Albatrellus sp. MG142
ATCATGGACGTGGCGGAAAAGGTTGGGGTTAAGGCAGGATCAACTGTCAAAAGTTCTACAGGACAATCGTCATATCTAGAGGACAAATCTCAGATAAAAGATGACGCGTCGTTTCAGATTCTGGCAAATGTCATTTGGGCTGAAATCGGCAGAGCCCTTATGGAAGAATTAGGCAATTTCATATTCGGGTCAGGCAAGCCTGACGAGTTTCGGAAGGTGAGAACATGTCTTCCGGTTATGCAATATCTTTGAACACGAGTCTGTCGGCTAGAATCACGAGACAACCCAGGCATTCATCCGCTCCCTTCAATTCCTTGCACCCTCTGCCCGTGCAATAAAATACATGAACGCCCACCCCGTGTATACGGCGTTCGACCGGCGATGGCAGCTTCCAGTCTATTTCCAACTTCGGTGGAAAGAGATCGTGACGAAATTGGAGGACGTCCTTACCGTAACGAAAGTCGAGCCGACTTCTAGTAAAGGTTAGAACATTCAGCACATGCTTGAGCCAGCAGCTTACCGGGTGCTCTCATCTTCATGTAGAATACCAACCATTTGTCATGGCGCAGACAAGTGCAGTTTGGACAGCATTCTCAAATTGCTGGAGCGGAGATGTTTTCATTCCCCAGCTCAGTCCTCGCTTCTGGAGATTGAGCCTCCAACTATTGAGTCGATATCGCACTTGGCTAGAGAGCAGTCTACCCAAAGATGATCCCGCTTCCAAACTTTGGGCTATCGAAAAGGTCGGCTCCACTTAATTCCGTTGCGTCTAGGTTAATTCATTCCATTGCAGACCCCTGGGGCGACGCCGACATCCCTGACTCGAGCCTCGACGCCCATTTTAGCTGCCGAGGGGATGTCATCCGAGAGCACCACTGCTGATGATTCCCTGCTGCGGCAATATGCTGCCATTATTACTGACATCAGGGCAATGCAGTCACAGACGCTCACTTTATGGCGTGAAGAAATTAGCATCATGCTTCCTGAATTTCAGCGCAATCAAGATGACGATGTCGACCCCGAAAGTATGCAATTTTTTTCCGAAGTCTGACGCGTGCTAATCCGAATATATTTTAGCTGCATTGAATCACCGTCTTTCGAATCTTACAGTTCTCATTCCGCCTATGTCGAGTCACATCGTAGCGATTCTGACGAAACGTGCCTGCGAAGCTCTTCTCCCTGTACGCTCGATACCATCGCAGTTCCGTGCGATGTCGAACAAACGTGCACCGACAGAACCAAGCTACTTCGTAACGTCTATTCTACGACCGGTCAAAGCCTTTTTTGCTATCGGCACAGCAGATGGTTCTGGTGCAACTCTAAAGTCCGAATACATAAAAGCATACTCCGAAGAGGTATTTGAAAGCGCTGTGCAGAGGTCTGTGTAGTCACCACGATGCCATACACCGAATCGTCTTCTGATATCGTCCAATAGGTATATTTATTACCTTACAGCAATGAGGAAGACCGAGGAGTCCTTGCGGCGACTGAAAAAGGGCAAGAAGTCGACGTTTTCGCTGTTCGGTAATGCAAGCAAGGACGACGACAACCGAGACGAGGAGCGTATCCGCGCCCAAATGATACTTGATGTTGAAGCGTTCGGGAAAGAGGCGCAAGCTTTAGGAGTCGACATTAGTGCCAGCGAGAGTTTCAAGTCACTAGATGAGATGGTCCATACGGGTCTCTCTGATGGTAAGTCTACGATGTAATGGCGTGGCTGTTATAAGATCTGAAGTGCCGTCCCTTGTAGATCCTTAACACTCACGAAAGTGTTTGACACGGATTGTTATCACTGGATTTGTTGATTTCAGGAATTGCCTTCTTTCCCGAGCTCTCGTGTCCCTTAGTCCAGCTGAAACCGTTACTATTGTCTCACGTCGGTGTCGCATGATCGAAGATATTATGTGTTCGTTGCAACAGTGTATCTGCCTGACTGATCAAGCCCAGTTTTATCAGCTCTCAAGCAAACTATTGTAGCTTGGTCTATTAGCGACTAAGCTAGACAGATGTGATCAGAGTGACTGTTATCCATGTTAACTTATAACATTAAACCGTGAGCGGTCCCTATAACGAAATGTGCGACATAATATACAATGTTAGATCAGGAGTCGGAAGGCGAGCATCTACTGTGGTATATAGCCCCTGTCCGCGAAACGATAATTCTGTGGTCTCCCTCAGTCACACCACTCGATGTAGCTGCTAATGTTGTGGGAGGCTGCCTGATGGGAATCAAGCTTTTTCGGCAATATGTACATATCCCGTGACCCGCTGCCCATCCCCTCGAGCGCTCCTTCGCCAGCGTTTCGACGGTATCGAAGATGTCGCGGTCGAGGAGATGCTTCGTGATAATTAGCATGTCCCCTTCCGAGCGATACGACTCCATCATGCCCGTCAGAATCGTCCGGAATTCCGTGTAGGGAGTCCCCTTGGCTGAGCGCGCAGTAGCATCAACGAGGCGTCGGAATAGGCGAGGGAAGGAAACGCGTCTCGAAGAGCTGACTGACATGAGGGACGAAAACGCCTCTCGGACGAGTGACCGCAGAGCCGACAGCGTCGTCCGCTGGACCTTGATGGCCTCAGTTTCTCCGTTATCGTCGGATGTCGAGGTGAGCGCTTGTGGTGAACAACACTCGGACACAGACTGTACGGAGTATATCTGCGTCCTGAGAAGCTGTAACCACAGGTCTTCAACGGGAACATTGACAGTTTGACCTCGAGAATGCTCCAAACAGACCGAGATACCCATCCGTCCCATTCTCTCCAGCGCGCCGACCTGCTCTGGCAGAGTCGCGGATTCAGGGTCCGGCCTGGACAACGATGCCAACGCCTTTCCTATCCTAGCCGTAAGAACCTTGTCAAACACTTCTAACTTGGCCAGGGCTGCCGTCGGTCTGCCTTTCCAGTTCTGTGCCCAAATGACGGCATCAAAAACTTCGCTCTCCTCGCATTTCCTTAGCGCGTCATCCCAGTCCAGAAGAGCTGGCGGTAGGTGTTTCAGTACGGCAATGACGCCATCTGGATCTAATCGACACTGCAAAGTGACGTAAAGACGGCACAGCGATGGGGGAGCATGCGTGGGGGAACTTCGCCGCGAGATTAAAGATTCGTCATCATCATCTCGCGATGGTCCAAGGAGGTAGCGTAAGTATGAAAAGCGGTCCCGATCTGCACCCGGTCCCAGTGTGTCTAGGGCTTTCTCGTGAAGCTGTGGACAATGGCTGTCTACAAAGAAGGCGGTGTCCATGATATTGGCGTGCAGAAAATCGGGAAGAGAGTCGGAAATGGTGGCAAGGAGGTCCTCGGGTATGACGCCCTTGTTCGCGCGAGATGCAATCTCCACGATCTCGTTGGAATTTTGAAAGACTTCGGAAGAACGCAGTTCGGGATCATGAAGATAAGCGAGAAGTAGAGGAGCCCATTGCCGCTCTTGTCGGTGCCATGACCGGAGAATTCTGTAAAAGTGGGCAAGCTCGAATAGCTTCAAGATACGGTCGCTCTTATGTGGCGTGTAGACGGACAAAAGATACTCAGCCGCCAACTGCCGGTCCTCCCTTGTGCTCTGGTCAGGGTCATTCGCAAGTCCTATTAATATGTTGTGGAGTACACTTGGGGAGATTTGAATGAAATGGTGATACTTCGAAACGTTGCGGGCAATAAAGATGTTGACAAATGTGATGTCAGCGTGAGATAGACCTGGAGTAGACAGAATCTCGAGCAAGATCTTGATAATGAACAGGCGGCTGGCTCCCTGACTTTCGTCATTGAAGTACGCGTCCTCTAGCGCCAAATCCAGGGAATGCAAGAATGCTTCGGCATCGAAGCGAAGGAGAAGTCGACAATAAGGATAAGTCGGCTCTACGCCGCCCTCCTCCTCAGATGTTAATACCAGTTTTCCACCCTCTCCTAACGGCCAGACACTGGATCGCCCGAAAAGAAGAAAACTGTAGATGTCACGTTTCGCCTGGAAGGCCTCGTCCTCGTCCAAAGGCTCCTCACTGGGGTATGTGAGGCCTGAGAGGACATTGGCCAGGTAAGGATAAATCTTATAGGCATTGAGGACGACGGGCTCGATAGCCTGCTCGTCAGCGTCTGCATCCGATTGGGGAGCGATATCGAGCCGGAGCGACCTGTCGCGTCGATATTGCATGACCTTCCGGACGAGTCCCAGCAATTCAACAATAGGCGACACGTAGTCCTTCATCGCTCGAGTTTGGACATATATCAGGGCGTCGTAGAGCTCATAAGTCTGACAGAGACCGATCGCCTGATTGATGTCCAGGCATTCCGGGTCGATATGCCAGACAACCCGCTCAGCTCGTTCGGGCCGCTGGTCCTCCGCATGCATCGCAATGAGACGCTGAGTGATTCGTGGAGGGACGTAACGGATGTCGTTGTTGAGAACAAAAGTTTCGAGCTGCTCCAGGTAAATTCGCGTGATACTAGCATCTTCATAGAACTGAAACAGATCTTCGAATATGAACTCGAAATCATCAAGCGCGATACACGCCCGGGCACAGGTCTTCACGAGGTCCTCGAACAACGATGTGCGGTCGACGCCACGTCCATCAGGGGTAAAGTGAGTAGTGTCAGTCATGCGGTCTTCCGAGAAAGTATATCGAGTCGATGCAACCATGAGTTCGCGCATTTTCTCCCCAACCACCGATTGAAGCTGCTTAGAATCCTCTGGTAAGCCGTTTTTGTTCCCAGGAGCCGTACCAAGATAGAACGATCTTGTCAGTTCGATAGCACTGAGGAAATCGCCATCTTGCACGAAGGCCAAGATACGATCGGCCCAGGTCAAAAGGGTGCCTACTTGGACATCTTGTCGGCCCTATAAAATCTTAAATAACTGACAATTGCTATAAGAACAAAGGAGCGCTCACGAGGAAGAAGATTTTTCCTTTGTATGTCCGCACGCTGTGAGCAATATCGCCTAAGGGGTCTGAATAGGACAAAGTGCCGTCAGAGGTGGAGGCCAACGTTGGCGACGCTAGTGCCGATGGATCGAAGTAGACGTGTTCGATGACTTTCAGTGTATTAATGTCATATACTTCCAATGAGCTGTTTGTGACGACGATAATTTGCTATACACTGTACTGTCAGCTTCGCCCCTCGAGACGCCAGCGAACAAAGCGAACGAACCCACATTGGCATTTAGCCACTGAATGGCCAAGATATCGTCCCCCACTGACCATTTTACAGCCTCTTCAAACGCCAGCCGGCCAACTTGCAAATCGGACGTCTTTCCAGTCCTTTTGTTGACGATCTGCTCCGTGACTTTCGTCTCCGAAACCCGAAGGAGGCTCAGTGTGTTACCCCAAGAATACACGAGCATAGGCGCTGTGGGTTCTGTCGGTGGCAACTTGTTTCCCTTGGTCGCAGGTTCAATCTTCCCAGGTTCCCCATGAACAATACTGGGGAACCAAGCCAAGCATCCTCGAAACTTGGATTTGCCCATCTGCTCATCGTCCTCATCTCGATGTCGCCGATACCAAGTCTTTGGTGATGGTTTGATACCGACGACGACCAACTTAGCAGCGGTCAACAGAGCTACGATGTTATAGCTGTCCGTGGGGTGAGGTGCAGTTCCAAGGGGTAGAGGAGCCATGGACAAGATGGTGTTGGTCTTTCGGGTTCGGCGACGCTGGGGCGGTACATTAGTTGCGCTACCGTTCTGTCGGGAAATATCGGCTTGAGGAGGGATGGGAGACGGCGCATCCGGATACTTCCCCAAGATACGCAAAACGTCCGAGGCGTCAACAAAGAGGACCTTACCAAGGCTATGATAGAAGGCGAGCCCACTGTCGTCCGCGGACACGATGGCGGTGTGTCTTCCAGCGATGAATCCGATGTTCACAATGCGAGAGCCCTGTATATGCCCCTCCTGCCGTCCGGAAACAACAGCAGCAAGCGAGGTCGGCGGCACGAATCGGGCAGGTGTTTGCGGTTTGTTCAGGTTGAAAAGCTGCACATGACCAAAAGCATGACCAACAGCTACGAATGTGTGGTCGTACGACAATGCTAGCGCTGTGACTGGGCCCACGGTCCTCTCTGGGCAATGATATATACATTTCGCGATATGAAGTAAGGAATTGGCCGTGCTTACCTGAAGCAGAGTCCCCGCAGATGCACTTAAGCGTCTGCTTGAAATCGAAGACGAAGACTCTTCCGGCATCGGTGCCGATGCAAATGAGACCGTTTGCAGTAAGAACCTGAGGTGATCCAGTTGCCGGAGATCCCAGCAACGCCGAAGCCTTCTGTGGTGCCTTTGGAAATATATGGTTCTCGATATTCCGCAGCTGCGTCCATCGAAAGACCTCTCGTTCCGGGAGTGTGTGGCCGTTGGTCGGCAAGTCGTGTTTCTCGAGCGTAGCTCGCAGATTTGTGGTGGAGGACATGGGAGACAAAGCAGAGAAATGAGAAGGCGCGGGGGATAAGCCTTCTTGTGCATTCGACTGCAACGTTCCAAAGCTTGTGACTGACGTTAGCCTCGCGGTCTGCGGCGTGTGCGAGCGCAATCGCGAGACCGCCGGATGCAGAAATGGCTTCGCGATCTTCGTATGTGACCCAGGTGGGGAGGACATGCGTGGCGGGGTGAGCAGAAGGGATAATGGCACAGACGAGGTCGAGGGTGTGTTGTCTGGGGATACTTCCACATGCTGGGGTGTGTGTTATGGGCTCAACGCGGCTGAACGTGCGGCGCAGGTGTGTCAGGACTCACAGAAACCTCGAGCTCAGGGAATGCGGCCCCCTCGCTTTCCGTGCCATGCTGCGTCAGTGATTTTTCCACTTCCAGCTCCTCCAAGTGGTCGTTGTCACTGTCCCCGATGTCTTCATCAGGTCCCAATACATCCCGCAGCCTCTCCTTGTAGGTGCCCCTGACGTTCTCAGCACTAGCTCCCGAATAGACAAAGCCCTCGTCGTCGCTTCCGGTTACGACTTCCGGATTTCCTTCGAAAACCTCCTCTACGTCGTCAAATAGCTCCTCCATGCGAGTGGAATAGTCTCCGCTGAAGTCTGCATTCTCATCCAAGCCATTACCGTCACCTTCGTTATCAGAGTCAAAAGAATGGCGACGGCTAGGGGAGAGGTTGTTGGGCTGCATTTTACCTGCGCTCCGCGCGAAGGTCGTAGTCGACACGGCGTACGACGGCAAAACAGAGCTCGACACTGATGATGCGCAGCAGGTGTTACGGCCCGAAAAGGAAACAGTTTATTTGGTCCAGAAGCCGTTGCCAAACACTTCCACGTCTTCAAAAGCTTCCTTTTGTTAGACGGTGCGGCGGTGCAAATGCTCGGGTCTATTAAGAGCACAATGATATAGAATGATAACAGTACAGTGTAGTAGCAATCACGAGGAACAGGGAGGCAAGCGGTGACGATGAATAACGCAGAAGTCATAAAAATGATCCCCAGAAACAGATGCGACATCGATGCTGTATGTCATGACACGGCCGCTCGCCGCTCCCTGCTCTTGGACGCAGGCCCAAACCGCTCTTGAAACCCAATTAGTTCCTGCATAAGCTCCTCCATCATCTTCATCGTGGACTTTTCGGAGTCCGAGTCGACTTTTGGCGTAGACGTCCCTGCAGCTTGAGGTGCCCTGTCCAGAGGCGCTTCAACGACGGTCCCCCGGTCCATGGCCATCACAACGTCCTCCCCACCAGGATCCCCATCTACCTCCGCCGCGCTCGACTCGGCGGCAGTAGGCAAAACACCCTCCTCTACTACATCCCTCAACGCAACTTCCAGTGCCTCCCTTCTTCGACCACGCTCCAATATGCTAGCTTGCTCGCGCCCTACCCACTCCACAAGCGCCCGAACGCGCTTATTCATGTCTCCCACACTCATTCGCTTGCTTGGCCATTTCACCTTGACCCCACGTTCCATCGTCCTTTCCATCGACTCCCGTCCGCTACTGTTCAGTCCGGACCCGCGTACCTCCAGTGGACGCGGTGTATGGGTGGGTAGAATGTGTTCGAGGTGTGCCAGATAATCGGGGAGATTCCACGACGTATACAACGGCTGTTGCGATACAACGTACGCGTGCGAATTGTGGTATGCTCGGGAGGAAGAGGCGGGTGGGTGAGAGGCAGTGCCATTGGCGCCACCAGAATTATTGCGTCTTGAACTGTTTTCGTGCGTCGTGTTTCCTGATGCTTGACCTCGTTTCAATGGAGTAGAGGCGCCTTTTGATCGGCTGTTATTGGCACGTCTGCTATTAGGATTGCTCTGGGCGCCACCGCCTAGAAGATCACGTGGTTAGGTACGATACCAAATGAAATGCGACAAAGCATTAGCGACACTGACCCTCCTCGCCATCCACTGCAGCCAGTTCCTGTGCTTGAACGACAGACTTGCGTGCTCCACCACGTCGATTACGGGAGCTACTGGTTTTTGGGGGAGGAGGGGCGGGCATTGCAGCAGACTTTGAAGCGTTGACCACTGTTGGCGTTTCCTCACGAGGTACAGGGAGCAATGAAGGCCGATCTGACGTCGTTGATACAGATCTAGTGCGTTTGACAGCGACCCTAAAGAGAAAAGGAGCATTAGACGCGCCAGGGCTCGAGAGCAAAATATACTGACGCGTCATCTTCACCCCGCTTCCTCTTTCTTCTCGCGTTTGCACCATTCTTTGCCGGTTCCTCGCTCTCACCTTGCCCATTCAGACTTCCGGTGGTAGAACCTGACGTCGGATGCACTGCGGCAGCTTCAGCAGCGCTAGCTTCGATAAGTTCTTTCAAACTTTCGTCATATGCGGCGTCTCGGCTGTTCATAGTGTTTCGACGCTTCGCAGGTTTAGATTGAAAGGTGGGGGAATGGGATCTGGATGTACGATTAGGAGCTGCGGGGATGTGGTTGCCGGCAGATGAGTGGCGGGCACGCTTGGCAAGTTTTCTACAGAGGAGCATGAGCAAACACATATGTTAGGGAGGCCATGATAGAAATCCATGACTGCGTACTTGAGAAGTTCGACGTGTAGATCTGGTCTACATTGTTCGCAGTAGAAATCGCCTTTGGGCAGTTGCTCTTCGGCCTCGAATCCCATGCATAGACCGTGTTGCCAGCAATGGCACGTCTCGCATTGGACCATGAACTCGCCCCCATCCGTATCATCCTCTCCTGTACAACACAGAAGACGAGGGAGGTGAGAAAAATACAAACTTTGGTGGGTCAACTAACTCACCAGTGCTGCCGCAAACACAACGGGTGACCCCATCTTGCTCCTCCGGTTCAGCGAGGTCCATGGCAATGGCATCGGGGGCATCTTCTTTCACCTGTTGAGCATCTGTAGTGGGTTCCGTGGCCGGCTTGTCCTTCTCCTTGCCCTTGCGCTTGGCCCGGCCGTTAATGTTGGATGTAGTGCCGTTGGTGCCATGCTTGTGCGGCTCGTCGATGGCCTCTTCTTGATCATCCTGCTTGGCGCGCTTACTGCGACCGGAGCTGTTGTTGGAGGTCAAGGGAGGCCTATGGCTGTTCTGTGGCGGTCGAGAAGTCGATTCGGGAGCAGGAGAGTCGGGGGACTTGGAGGCGCTAGCAGAGAGGGAAGGGAGTGTACGCCTGCCGGAGCGACGGGTTTCCCTTGGGGAAAGAGGAGGGCCCATTGTAGCAGCGTGGGCCATTAGGTGGGGAAGGAGGAAACAAATACGACAGAGGAGGGGGACTTGAAAGTACACCAGACAGGCTCTCCCTCTGCTTTAGGGCTGGCCACGTTCAATCATTATCACCGACATGTCCTCAAAGCCACATCTATGTCCCCACTCTCCCACGCATTCTCTCTTCCTCCTCCTTCTATTCCCCTCCCCACCCCCTCTTGACTCATCGGCTCTGCTTCGCACCCATGCCCATCATCCCACCCTTTCGCCCTTTGCTGCCCCAGCTCGGTCTTTGCTCCCCAGTCTTTCGGGCCCACACGACGCCGCCCACCTCCTCTTATCGCTATGTCGTCCGCCATCTACCATCGCAGTGGGCTGCGGCGCAGAACTATCGGAGCTGAGCGCGTTGCTGGTGTGGACGAGCCACCTTACTTGTCGTCTGACAGGCGCCTATCGCGTGTACGAGAGCGACATGCGCTGAGTGAACCGATGGTGCAACAGTCGAC
>QLPM01003722.1:0-17785 GCA_003314695.1 Albatrellus sp. MG142
ACTGGTCCTATCACTGCCCCTGTCATCGGTGTCCTCCCACCCGCTGCTCCTGCCTCGGCCGTTGTTCCCGCCACAGCCGGGCTCGCGGTCGCCGCCATTTCCGTTACTTCCGTGACTCCTGCCCCTGATGGCGACTTGTTGGACGTTAGGGATTTTGAGATGGGCTTTTGAGATGGTAGTGAGGGCGAGGATAGTGCAGATTATCCTCTCCTGGAGACGGTGATGCTTTTGTCACAGACGGCATGTCTCTTTCCGCTGCTGCTGCCAGTGTTTCTCTCTAAGTGATGAGTTTGGTATATTCTGCTGATCTCGTCCCTTTGTTTTTATCCTTTTCGATGCGCTGTTGTGTTTTTCTCGATGCACAGTCGCTAGTCGTCCGCGTGAAGGCAGAAGTTACCTATCGGTTCATTTTCCTTTCTCCTCGTCCGAGTCGTCTTCGTGTACCACATGTATGTCAATTAGCTAAGGGCCTAGCATAGAGTATATGAAGTAGCTCAGTAGGCTAGGATTCTCTTTCACCCCAAATTACAGAGAAGGAACTCTGGTTCTTTCGGTGTGATACTGAATTCCCTAGTGGGACCAAAGGTCTTTGTGATTACGAAGCGCCTTTCGCTACACCATCGTGTTTATTATAGCGAATCAGCTGGTGACGAACGTCGTGTGGACGCGACCACAAACGTCAGAGATCTTGTTAAGCCACAGCTGGGGTAAGTAACGTGACCGCAATGACGCGTCTAGTGCTCGTGTCTTCCGCCCTCTTGAGTCTCGTCAGCTTGTCTCTCACTACTTCCAATCTTTACCATGCCACCCAAAGCGTACGTTCCTGTTTTTTCTTTTCTTTCTGTCTTGCTAAACCGCGCTCCCATACCTTGATCCAGAGACTGGGAAAAGTGTATGTGGACACTTTTCTCGGTTATACATGCATACTGAACGGCGACAACTGGACGTAGACGAGAAAAGAGCCGATGAGAAAGAGGAGAAACCTATAGTTGGTATGTGCACTATTTCCTTTTGCTTTTGAATATCAATGGCCTGACCCCCCGTCTTCTAGCTCTGGACGATAGCGACATCCAAATCCTCAAGACTTACGTGCGTTCCTCATGGATGCCGCTAGCGTCCCCACAATAGCTCACGTCATGACAGGGTCAAGGGCCTTATGCAGCACAACTCAAGCAGATCGAGGCTGATATTAAAGAGGTGCAGAAACGTATCAACGAGAAATTAGGCAAGTCCTTTTCCTGTATTATCTTCGTATTTGCTTCTAAATAGTGCTGTAGGCGTCAAGGAGTCAGACACTGGACTTGCATCGCCAAATCTATGGGATCTTCCGGCTGACCGTCAACGCATGGGAGAAGAACACCCACTGCAGGTTGCACGTTGTACGAAGATAATCCCTATGGATGCGGAAGCTGCAGCTGCCGCCAGGAGTGTCAATCCTCTTGGTGCTCTTCAGGGACAGAAAGGCGCAGACGAGCAAGACAAGTACGTCATCAACATAAAACAAATCGCGAAGTTTGTTGTTGGTCTAGGTGACCGCGTAGCGCCCACCGACATAGAGGAGGGAATGCGTGTTGGGTGAGTTATAATAATAGATCTCCTCAGTAGTCCGAAACTCGAGTCCTCAATATGCTTTTGTCCATCAGTGTCGACCGTAACAAGTATCAGATACAAATTCCTCTACCACCAAAGATTGATGCATCAGTGACGATGATGCAGGTGGAAGAAAAGCCAGATGTGACTTACTCTGACATCGGCGGTTGCAAGGAGCAGATAGAGAAATTGCGCGAGGTCGTTGAGACACCTTTGCTTTCAGTATGATTTTACACTGCTCTGTATGATGAAAATGCTGACTGTTGATACCTAGCCGGAGCGCTTTGTCAAACTTGGAATCGACCCACCCAAAGGCGTTTTGCTCTATGGACCTCCTGGTACTGGGAAAACACTTTGCGCTCGGGCTGTCGCCAACCGTACAGATGCTACATTTATCCGTGTCATTGGTTCTGAGCTAGTGCAAAAGTATGTCGGTGAGGGTGCACGTATGGTTCGTGAGTTGTTCGAGATGGCCCGCAGTAGGAAGGCATGCATCATCTTCTTTGATGAGGTCGATGCTATTGGTGGAGCACGATTCGACGATGGTGCGGGGGGCGACAACGAAGTGCAGCGAACCATGTTGGAGTTGATCAACCAATTGGACGGCTTCGACCCTAGAGGCAATATTAAAGTGCTCATGGCAACCAACCGGTACGTGGGCAATGCCTTACAGGGAAAACATACTAACAAGACTTCTGTGCCCAGGCCAGATACATTAGATCCTGCATTGTTACGTCCAGGTCGTCTCGATCGACGCGTCGAGTTTTCTCTGCCAGACAACGAGGGTCGAGCCCATATCTTACGTATACATGCTCGAAGGTGTGCAATTGTCCTCATGGATGAACTCGATTTTGTACTTACCTCCTTTATCACCAGCATGAGCGTCGAAAGGGACATCCGGTTTGACCTTATCGCTCGGCTGTGTCCCAATACGACCGGCGCTGAACTGAGATCCGTTGCGACAGAGGTGGGATAATATCCAATTTGTCTGGTCGTAGTTACTGATAGACTTCATTCAAGGCCGGCATGTTCGCGATTCGAGCGCGACGGAAGGTGGCTACGGAACGCGACTTTCTCGATGCTGTGGAGAAGGTGGTAAGACAAGGAACGAAGTTTTCGAGCACGTAAGTGGCGAGTTTAAGCATAATGCACTTTTTTTTTCTAATGTTTGCCATCTAGGCCACTGTACCAAGTATATAACTGAGCGTTGAGGTTGATGTAGCACCTTGTAGAATTATTAGGTGTCAATCTGCAGTCTTAGTTGGGACGCTACTGTATTTCGGCCGACGCGACTCTGTGCCATTTGTCGAGGGACTATTCACGGATAGATAATCATCGCAAGTGAGCTAGTATTAATATTGTAATAAATTGCCGGCCGCAGTGTCGCATGCGAGCGCAAAGTTATCTTACATGAACGTCGAGGTCTCGCGGTATTGGAGTCCAACTCTTTCAAAGTTCGCCTTTGACGAATACTGTTACTGTTCTCCGAGTCGGGTTCAGTCTACATGTTGAGTGCAAGGCAGTCAAGGTGCATTCGAATTTCTGGCACTCCCAGCGTGGGCTTGGGCTCTTCGACGACTGTAGGCGACTGTCGGTCTTATTATCGACGAACACCAGAACCCGCATCACCTCAGGTCGCCGAGCTACTTGCTGCTTACGCCCAACATACGCCTCGCCCCCTCACTTTAGGGACTCTTCTATCCTTTGGTCGTCCTTTGACCTCCGAATCACTGTTGACTTCCGTCTCCTACGCCCAGGCCGAAATCCCTCGTCGACTTGCTACCCGCATACGCTCGCTCGAAGCATTGCCTTTCATCGTAGGCACGAACCCGTATATCGCCCGCATATTAGATGGCTTTCGCCAGAGCTTCCTGTACATTGCAACACACGCCCCCGTCAAGACACTCGAGGAGAACGTTGAGTTTGCCGCCCAGCTCGACGCTCTCGTTCGCGACCATGCCAATGACGTACCCACAATTGCAAAGGGGTGAGTGAAACCGTGTCTACTTCTCGGAAGTACTTTGAGGAGTATGTCTAGCTTTCAGGAGTGTGCCCGATACATGTCGCCCGTTCAGATCACCAACTTTCTCGACGCTACCATCCGCAACCGCATTTCGGTGCGACTCATCGCAGAGCAACATATTGCGCTCTCACGCGCGATCCGAAATCAGGAAGACAAGGACTATGTCGGAATAGTCAATCCAGCCTGTTCTCCTGTCGACATGATCAAGATGTGTGGCTCGTTCGTGTCTGAATTGTGTGAGGCTACGCTCGGCGCGAGTCCTTCAATCATCATAAACGGTCGTACTGACGCGACATTTGCGTAAATGAATTCATCCTTCCCTTCGGCTGTCTTTCACTCAGTCTTGAAGATAGGTATATACCTGTTCATCTGGAGTACATATTCACCGAAATACTGAAGAACGCATTCCGTGCGACCGTTGAACACCATTACAAACGGTATGGATCTTCTACCACGCGGCCGCTCCCTCCTGTTCTAGTCACCATATCCCCACATCGTTGTCCCGACGGAATCATGGCACCTGCAATTCTATCTCTTCGGATACGTGATCAAGGAGGAGGAGTGTCTCCATCGAATATGTCCCGCATATTTGCTTACTCATTCACTACTGCTGGCCGAAATGGCACACGCGACGAAGATACAGAAGGCGGACCTTATGCGGCCCAACACGTCGGGGGAAGCGCAGCAGTCGATGTAGGCCATGGTGGAGCAGGCGAAGCGAATTTATTCGGAGAAATAACGGGCAGAGGTGTCCAGACAGGTATGGGAACTATAGCTGGGCTAGGATTTGGACTTCCTATGAGCAGACTGTATGCCAGGTCGGTGCTCTCGTCCATGTGTTCCATTAGCAGGACGTTCTCATACGTTTCTAGATATTTTGGTGGTTCACTTGATCTGTTCGCGTTAGACGGGTGGGGTAGGTTGATCACTGTCAAAAAATATGAGCCAGGTTATCTAATTGACGATTGCAGGAAGTGACGTTCTTCTCAGGCTGAGATTCCTTGATGATGCGGACGATGCTGAAATATGACAGATGGCAATTCCGCAACCATGGTGTAAGGATAATTTCAAAATCTCCACCTTAGTAAACGAGATAAAGTAGGTTATATTGCGAAAAAGGCTGAATGGTGTGCGAATAAAGTATTCAGGTTGGCCCCAGGGGCTCGATGGTGCAGGTGTAGTTCCATCTAGTTCCGATTTCCAGTTGAACAGCAGACATCGACCACGTTTCATGGGCTCGGGGACAACGCGTCCGTCTCCTACAGTCCTGCTCATCCTCTCGACCTCTGCAAGCTGTTCGTCTAACATGCACGGGGCATACATTGGGGCCCATCACATGTCAGCGTGCTTGGGCTCGTGTGGGTCCTGTCTTTGATGTCTAGTTACCTGAGTGGCCTGAACGGTCTGTGGCTGATTGGTTAGTGCTCTGCAGTGCGTACAACCGCAAGTCCTCGCCTTCCTGTCTCGCTGGTGCTGACTCCCCAGTGCAAGGTACAATAAGCGGAAAGCAATCATAAGTCGCCGGCCTACTTTATCGTCAGTAGATCCCCCTTGTACTCTCATCCTGCACTCCCTTTTAAACTTGAAGCCGAGGATCATCATCGGAAGTGCGAACGGTGCAACAACAAAGTCGGGGGCAAGATGCAAGTCACCTAGCTCTAACACTAGTTGGGGTTTGCTCCATGTCACGGCGCCCTTATTGCTTTCATGTAAAATAGTAGCTTCTCTCGTCCTGCTTCTGATTTCCTACTACTTGCTCGATTTCTGATAGAGTTCATTATTTGCAACACCACCCCGCATCCGAACAGGCATGGACTATCGATATAGACAGTGAGTCCACAGAGTGAAGAGGACAAAAGGAAACTAGAAAAGTACAAGATATACGATGCTCTAACAGATTGTCTCGTAATGCTGGCAATGGGAATGGAGATTATTAGGGGGGATGTGTACTGTCCAACTGCGCGTAGCAATAACGCTCCGGAAAGCCTAGCAGGGTATCGCAGAACGAAGACCGACACTATCAATTCAACGGTAACTGCTCCACGCGTGAGGGAAAGGAATGTGCGGGTGTTATATGGCCCCACCGTGTCGATGTCTATAAATCAGCAAATAATGCAAACGAACGGCGTATGAATGCATGTAGTGGTGTGCAGGGAGGGATTCAGCGGGATGAATACGCCGGGCGGGGTGACGATAATGAGACACAAACAGAATGGGAAATGAATAAGATAGGGCCATAAAGTCATGCCAGACGAAGAGCGACGAGACAAAACATGTATAGTCGTGAGAGCAGCGCAAAGGGTCGCAGTCATTAAAGGTCGGGAAGATTTTGACGATCGGCGATGTCGAGTCGAGGATTGGTAGGATGGCAGACGGAGGGGTGTTCGTGAGATTAGGTGGTGTCGACAGACATCGAGAGACAAAGCGGAACAGAGGAATGGAGTAAAAAGCATGGGTGTGACGTCGGCGAAAGAGGGACATCAAGGGGATTTAGCTTTAAAAGAGGATCGGGTAGGCATTTACCACCAAGATTGGCCGGCGCCTCCGCCACCCCCGGCACTGTACCCACCGCCATATGCGGGAGGACCACCATAGCTAGGTGTCCTTCCACCATATCCACCACCGGATGAGCGGAAATCCCTGCTAGCACCGCCTCTACGTCCGCCGCCGCCACTTCCGCCGCCGCCACCGCCGCCACGACCACCTCGGCCACGGTAGCCACCGCTACCAAAGGTGGCCTCATGAGCGACAGTCTCCAACCAACCCGGGATCTCCTGGTTGGCTTCCCGGAGCAGTTCAACGAGATCACGTACGATGTTCTTGTTGCCGCGGTTGAAAAATGCTGTCGAGACACCAGTGTTTCCCGCGCGACCGGTACGACCAATCCGGTGAACATAATCGTCAATATCGCTAGGCAGATCGTAGTTGACCACATGGGTGACATTCGGGATGTCCAAACCACGAGCAGCTACAGCTGTCGCTACCATGACAGGAGTACGACCTTGCCTGAATGTTTGGAGCGCCATCTCGCGCTCCCGTTGAGTACGATCGCCATGAATAGATGTCGCTGCAAAGGAGTTTGAAAGCAGGAAATCGGAAAGCATGTCCGCCATGCGTTTGGTCTCGACAAAGATCAGTGTCAGGCCACCATTCTGTGATGCCAAAATGTCGAGGAGAACCGAGCGCTTGTCATGATCCTCCACGTATTCGATCTTTTGGGTTATATTCTCGGACGTTGAGCCAACTCGTCCAACCGACAAGAAGATGTAGTCCTTGAGGAAGTCCTTTGCAAGCAATTGGATATCTCGGGGAAACGTCGCCGAAAACATGAGCGTCTGGCGCTCATGCACGCCCGGCATATCCTCCTCTTGCACGATGCGGCGGATCTGCGGCTCAAAACCCATGTCCAACATGCGATCGGCCTCGTCCAACACTAGGTATTGCACGTTCGCTAGACTGATCCGTCCGCGCTCAATGAGGTCAACGAGACGCCCAGGTGTCGCACTCAATAGGTCACAGCCACGCTCGATCATGCGGAGCTGACTATTAATGTCTGCGCCACCGTAGACCACCGCTGGCCGTACCCAAGACCGGTACGCGAACTTCCGCGCTTCATCGTGGATCTGGTTCACTAGCTCTCGGGTGGGAGCCAAAATAAGGGCGGTAGGGTATGCCTTGCGTGTACGCATATAGGACTGGGCTGATGTCTCTATCGGAGGCAGCCGAGGTCCATTGGTAAACGAGGCTGACAAGATGGGGAACAGGAAACCGCCCGTTTTACCAGAACCAGTCTATGAAGAATGAGAATGGGAATCACGGAACCATGCACTCGCAACGTACCTGAGCACAAGCCATGAGATCTCTGCCTGCTGCCACGATCGGGATGGAATACTTTTGAACAGGAGTAGGAGTGGTATATCGAGCATAGCCGATATTCTCCAACAAGACGGGATCCAAGGGCGGGGATGTAAAGTTGTTCACTGGTTCGGGTACGCCTGCACCTGTTGCTTCAACAGGAATGTCATCGTACTTCTCGAAATTGATACCCGTGTGCTGCTTCGACGGATCCGTCGCATCGCCAAATAGTTCCTTCTCCATACGCATGTTGCGCCCACCAGTAACGTGCTTGTCGTCCCTCCAGACGCCATAGCCAAAGCTCTCACGAGGGCCGTTATCAGGCTTTGGGGAACTGTGGAAGCCGTTTGTGGATACAGGTCGATCAGCCCAGCTATCGGGACGGCGGCCGCCTCCAGCTACGGAGGAAAACTGGCCACTCGCAGATCTGTCGCCAAAACCACCTCTACCGCCATAGCCACCGCGGGCAGGCGGAGTCGAAGTGTGAGAGTCGATCCAGCCGCTCCTGATGACAAATGATGGTTCGGACATAGGAAAGTGGAGAAACAATGGAACGAATACGCACCCGTTGGGAGAAGTAGGAGAGGAAGCAGCCCGCTGCGCATTTCTCAGATGGGGAGGTACGTATGCAGACTTTGTGCCATTGATGCCGAGAGAAGCTGTATGTGCGGGGGAGTGGGAAGGGACGACCTGGTGAAAACGAGCACAAGACAGAGAGCATCCACAAAAGGGACAAACCAAACTGTTTCTCGAGATCAGAAGCGCCGTTTACAATTCCATTGGTCATATTAGAGAGGGAAAGTTGATTTTTGAGAGTTTTGAAAGAGAAAAGAGATGTCTAAAAAGCCGATGGTAGTGGTGGCTAAGGTAGAGGAGATGGGGAGCGGAGCAACAGAGGAAAAATTCCTATAGGGAGATGAGTCAGCTCTTCCCACGCTGCACTTAGGACAGCACATCAGGAATTAGCAGCCCTCTCTCTCTTCTGCAAACCGTCATGGCACAACCACAGACTCCAGCACAGCCAATGTCTCCTCAGCAGGTCCAGATGTTGCAGCAACAGATGCAGCAGCAGCCCCAGGTCGTGCCTCAGCCTGACCCGATCATGCAGGCTCGCATCGAGGCTGACTTCCGTCCCGTTGACGCTTCACTCGGAGCGCCTAATAACACCACGTTGCTCTGCGCACCCCACTCTCTGGAGAAATGTACCGACTGCGATGTCGACTTTACCAGCCTGAACCGGCTCGCGCGAATATTTGTTTCGCATCCTAATCTGGCATGTCCTCCCCCACCCCATATGACTCACAACAAGCTTTCTGTGGTCATCACTGCCACGAAGGACGAGGGAAACGTGAGTGCAAGCCGTCATGCCGTGGCCAAAATCATGCTGACTGTGCAATCTATACCAGACGCTGTTCCGAGCACACCAGTACGACAAAGCCGTGGGACGGTACACACAGGCAGCGGGCTTTGCCTGCCAGCGAGCGCCCTGGGAGGCCTCACAGCTCATGCGGGAAGAGCTCTCCACCATCCTCTCCAACCGCTCTGCCGCCTGTTTCGAGTCTGGCGACTTCATCGGCGCACTCACCGACGCAGACGCAGTCATCCAGCTCAAGAAGCCCTGGTCCAAGGGACATTTTCGCAAGGCCAAGGCACTGGTGGCGCTCAACCGCGTCAAGGATGCCCGCGAGGCGATCCAGTTCGGCCTACAATTCGAGCCGCAGAACGCAGTAAGTCTCATTCTCTCACTGGTTGAAACGCTCATGGTGTCCACGCCTCCGCAGGAAATGATTGGCGTACTGAATGATATCGACAATTCGCTGCGTGTGTCCGACAAGGCGCCGCGCGACCCTCCTTCAAGTATTACCAAAGCTGCTGACGCCCTCGCAGCTTGATACATATATGCCCATATACCATCCTCATTCACAGTTGTGTATCCGCCGACGTTGTTGTATCCTTAGGTCCTGGACAACAATTGTTACATCCTGCTGGGCCGATCATTTCTACAGTGAGTGTCGGGATGATTCGGTCTCGGATGTATCAGGTCAATGGTAGAAGTTTGTAGTCGGCATCCGATATCGTTGACAGTTGAGCATCATCGCTGTTGGGTCGTGACTTAACAACGCTCAGGTACTGTAGGACCGCCTAATCTACAGTGGCTATCCACTCTCGCAGGTAGTGACATTCGTGACAGAACCATGACGGCTCGAGTACATGTATGATATAATGAGTTAAGTTATTATATGAATCCACCGCGAGATAGCCTACAACAAGCCCACTGGAGAGAAGATAGATGTGAAGGCCCTCATGACGCGTCGATACCAAATGCATCTAGCAGCGCTGCCGCTTCCACACACTCGTCCGGCTCGCGGAAGACACGCAGCACTGTCGTAGGCGGTGCCTCCATCCGCGCCTTCCATACACGCAGCTGCAATGCTTCTCTCTTCTTCTCTGAATCCGACAGTGGCGGCTGTGGGGCGGACCCTATACGTGTCGTCGACGACCCAAACCCATTCCCCGACCCGGCAGGCGACGACGTGCCGTACTGCGCCGGCTCCGCAGAGAGCACGCCGGGGACGTACGGTACGGATGCGCGCGAGAATGCAGGGTCAGACGGGGACAACGGGTGTCTCAGGACGACGTCGCTGGTGCCCGAGAGGGAGCGCGAGCGCGAGGCGGCGAATGACGGAACATAACTACCTAATGTTGGTGTCGCGGGCATTGACTCGGACGAGCGCCCCGGGCTTTTGCGCGGGCGTGACGGTGTCAGCCCCAATGAACTCCGTGAAGCGGGTCCATGCCCTAAAGCCAGTGCGCCGCTGCGGTCCGGCGCTGTCGAGCCAGTCGGGTCATCGATGCCGCCGCCACCGTCTCCATAGGTATTTGCATCGCGCACGAAGATCCCGAGAACCTGCTCGGGATGCTCTCGTGCGAGAGCGGCGTACATCTCGAGATCTTGCTCTCCCGAGTCGCCGACGAGGAGGAAGAGGGAAGATGGAAAACTTTTGAGGACGTCCTGCACCCGAGCGCGTTTGCGGTTGGCTGACGCGGAAAGGAGACCGTTGAACAGCGCGCGCGTTGTATAGGATCGGAGACAGATTGACCCTAGTGGCGCATTATCGCCAGTAGCCGCTGTGGGAAAGAAATGACGTACCTTGAGGAAGCCGGGCAAGCTGGAAAAATTCATTAATTACTGGTAAGAGCTCAAAAGGACTGTTGGACTAGCGGTGCCGTTTATCAGTCGCTTCAAAAGAGTAGAGAAGACAAGTCACTGTACTCACAACATAGTGGAACCGCACGCCCCTTTCCCACATCTCGCTGTACCAGTTGCTCATGCTGGGAATCACAGTATCACTGAGATCCTTCACGAAGACACTGTGGAACACCGCCCGGGCACCGCTCAGAACGTTGGACAGCTTCACGGTATCATCGATATCGGATATCAGGCGAATAGGAGAATATGTCAGAGGAACGAATTCCTCCGTGGTTGCAGTCGGAAGAGACAAAGGATACTCATACGTGGGGGTATGATACGGTGGCGAGGGAGCGAGATATGACGTCGAGGACGTTTGTTGCTGGCTCGCAGGTTGTGGTGGGGCAAGCAATTCGGCACCGACTCTGAAGTTGTGCTCCTGACGACGGTCACCAAATGCAATATGGACACCTGTAGTATGCTGACAGAGCTCCAACCATGGTATCACAAGCTTGATACGGAAGGCACCCTCAGGCGTTGTCGATACCTTTTGCGTAACAATCGGATTATCGTAAACATCTCGTTCCCCAGGTTGAGCAGAGGTACAGCGCCGACCGGGACATGCGAAGACGGAAACACGAACAGTACGAGAAGAGAGCACAGAGCTCCAGAATGGACGTAAGCGCGACTCCAAGTTCGCATGTAGGCGATGCAGGTCAGAGTGGAAAGTATGGGCCAAATATGAGTTCCCAGGGGAAGACCTGGATAGCTCAGGCGACGAAGCCAAGTCAGTAGAAAAGTTGTTTCGAGAGATTGAAGCTTGAAGTGCCCGCAACTCAGACTCGGCATTGATCTCGTCTGGCCTTGGTGGAAGTTCGACGGTGGCTATGAGGTCCTCCGTCGACTGAGACAACGACCGAGGGATAGGCGACATCTCTGGAGTGCCATTGGGGCCGATTTGGGAGTCCTGGGGGTTGAGCTTGGGCAATGCAGCAAAGCCTGAAAGTCACGAGTGAGCAACTTCCTTCTGAATTGTTAGACCCTTACTTTTGGCCAATCTAAGGAATGTCCGTTGAGATCGTGTCATGAAACCAGGTGCACCTGTTCTGACGGCATAACCGGATACGAAAACTTCTACATCATAAGGAGCGTCTGTTATGGTGTGGTCACGTCAGATATTAGCTTCTGGATGCTGTGCCGTGGAGGATATATGTAAATGGCACCGACCTTGAAAGTCGAGGGGAGGTTCGACGTGATACCTTCGGGAAGCCCAACCAGGAAATAACAACAACTGTTCCAAGTTGATGCTGCCCGGACCGTCGCCCGCCCTCTTCGCGAGCTTCTGCCCTGCCCATTGGGTCCACGACTGTTTTTTGAGAGCGCCTTCTACATATCCGATGTCGCCGGGTTGGAGCTCCCTTCGCGTGGGCAAATTACGCTTCAGGTCGCGCTGTGAAATATACTGCTTGAAGGAGGAGAGACGGGAGGAGGCTAGTGACTTCCAATGATGCGGACGCATGTCATCGGCCATGGGGGGATAGCAAGGCCTTGAATGACGTTTATGGACAAGCGAGAAGGCTATAAATGCGTACACGAGCCATTCAAGTCCCAGGTTCGGCGGACTAGGGCAGCGTCACGATGACATAGCTCTCCGCTGATGTCGATTTTCCCACGTGACCCACCACCGAGGCATCCTCATCATCCTTCAGCTCACCAGAGGCTAGTGCGGTGACGTTCCCCTGCGCCATCAGAGCGGTGGTTTTGATAGTGCCTGGCATTCAACGAGGCGCTTACGGTGTCTGTTCGCATCTGCAAACCACCCAGTATTTTCCACATGCACTCGAGCTAATCTGATTTTCTGGCCACACATTATCAATACCTTGCTTGTGCTCAGATGATTGCGACCTTGATTTTCTCCCATCTGTCATGGTATGAGAGTGTCTCTCCGCGTCTCATCCAGCGCGCTTCTACACCACTTAGCACTATATGGGCCATCCCATGCCAAGACTAATGTACTAGAGGCTAGTCTGCTACAGAATTAGGTCGTTGAGGCAACGGCGTACAAGTCGAGCTAGATGATGGCCTACCAGCTTGCCCCTCACGGTTCGCGAACGACAGGTGGGGAAACCTCGGATTATTCGATTACGCCGGATGCGCAGAACTGTCCAGCGGGCATTCGATGTCGAAGGTAAGGAAACAATAACAGCGCGGCAGTCAAATATCTCAACTGAAGGTCGAATGCACACCGGTACTTTTTTGGCGACAGCAGCTGCGAAGCTACTGAGGCACAACCAACCTGAAAACAGCCTGGAGTGGGCCCAACGTGTAGCCCCTGAAATACTAGCGATAGTAGAATGCGGAAGGATACGACCAGTACTGCAGCGAAACACAGCACATATGGAACACGCACGACAAACAGACAACAGTCCCGACTGATTCGATGTGCTCTAGAACTCAGGCTCAGGAACGAAGTCTTAACTCAAAGCGAACAGGACTCTTTGTGCCCGCGCATTCCCACGCACTAATGTCCAGTTAACGTCAACCGCAGATGACTAGGAGACTAGCCCTCTAGTAGCCTTCCTCTTCGACCAAGGAGTCAACTAGTTCCAGCAAGGATCATTCCCGATTTTCCAACACGTATTAGCCTTATGCCTTCTACTGCCTGGAGTTATCGGCTGTGAGACTATGAAAACACGACTGTTGATTTCTCACAACGCAGTCAAAGTATGATTACGAATTGCTAAACAAAGTAAAATATGGATTGACCGTTTTTCGGCCCAATTGAATTGAATTGCAAGTATGTACGTACATCTTCAATAACAAGATGTGGTCATCGCGTTTGCCAGCCAATATTATAGGCAAACTATTAGACAGGCGGTGCGAGCGCACGGTGAGATGGCGGCGAGGTGCCTCATCACGTATGTAATTGTTTTGGGCAACCACGATCTTCTGCCAGTGATCCCTGGTTGCGCTGCCAGTGGGAGAGACACTGATCCTGCACCGGCAATAATGTGTGAGCACAACCTACGGCCTTCACTCTTGTGACTGGGAACTCGCGACATGAAATTTTCGCCCCAATCTTGCACTCTCATAACATAACTATCATGCCAATCCAGCAAAGGAGTTGCGATCGCCACTGGTTCTGTCTAAGGCACCGTGTATGGCATCGCTTACAACTGGCGCTCGACGGCTACGACGTCGCTATGCAAGACTTGGACCACAGGCACGAGGCACTGGCAACACTCGCCTCGAAGATCGAACTGACAGGCCGCCAGGCGCTCATTCTCGTCGCCGACGTGTCCGATGAAGACCATGGTCGCCGACACCGTTGCACGCTTCGGCAGCCTGGACGTCGTCAGTGCCCGCCGCTTTCTGACTATGACATCTCGCGTTAGAAGTACTTATGCTGACCTGCTCCGTGGCAGACGGTCGCCAACGCAGGCATCCTGCACCGAGGCGTTGACAGAAAGTGCATGCCCTATTATCGCACTGCACGTGCTCCAGCGTGGCCTTACCGCTGTCCACGTAGCGAACGTCGAGCAGTTTGACAGTGTTGGCCGCCGGCGTTCGGGACCCCATGCTGTGCTTCAAGCACGCTGCTTTACAGATGATCGCACAGGGCCGCGGTGGGCGAATCGTTGGTCTGTCCATCTCCTCCCGCCTGCATTCCTTGGTTGACTGTCGGTGTAAGTGTAGGCTCCTCATGCTGCTAATTGCGGCCAAACTGAGCGCGTACGCTGCCTTGAAGTTCGCGGTCCGCGGGTTGATGCAAGTTGCCGGTACGCAGCACAGGCGCGTGCTCTGAGTTAACTCTGACAACGGGTTTCCTCCGTCATACCAGCCCAAGAGCTCGGGGCGCACGGCATTACTTATTGTCCTGGCTTCACCGACACCCTCGTGAATGCGTGTCCTACTTGCGGATCCTCCTTACCAGCTTCTGCAGCCTAAGTGATGAACGAACGCAGCGCAGCTGAAAGCTATGCTGCGTCGTGCTTCTCCTTGATCGAGTCTGCCTATCTCTCATGCTCCGCCACGGCCGTAGTATCCAGGTGGCCGCATCGTCTCGCGCATGGCGACGTCTAACGGCGTCGCGAATCTAGTCTCGTTCCTGGTACCTGTTCGTGCCAGCTACATTACGGGGCAATCAGTACGTCCCTTGCCCCTTCACGGATGTCCGCAGCTGCTCACGGCATGCGCGCTTGTATTTAAGATTAGCTGCGATGGCGGCATGAAATTCGACTGACAAGGCCACCACCCGTCCTTGTCTACTTCACCAGAACTTGTATGTTGTATGATTGGTATCTCGCAAGAATATCATTATACCAGACAAAGTCTTCCAACTTAAATTGTATGGTGAAATCGCTATGACCGGGTGAAACCCATGAAATTCCTGCCACCTACAGGGTGTGGGTCTTACAGAAGACTGTCGCACTATCTTTCGTTACGCGATACAAGGTCTGGCTGGGGTTTCAACTTTCTGTACTAACCAACATGTGGTCTCTGCGGCTGACCTTGGCACAAGACAGTCGTCCGGCGTTTGATCAATACCTCTCAACCAGTACCCATAACTCCCGCGTTCACTGCGGCGGGGATGGTGGATCAAAGTACCAGTACTGTAACAAGAGCAGTAATAGGACGAGCGGACACTCATCATGGACCATGAAGTAATGTTATACTCAAAGGGAGGCTGCACAACACTCCACTGGTCCCTGCCCATTGAGGACGGTATCTGTGGCATAGGCGGCGTAACATGAAGATAGAATGGCGGAGGGAGGATAGAATCAGGCTGGGGATTAGTGAGACGCATTGATGGATACTCCTTAATAATCTAATACTGCCCTGTTCGTAACTGCGGGACAAAAATTATCCCACCTTGTAGCATATACTAGGAACCACATAAGTACCATCCCAGCTGATCCTGCATATTGCGGAATTACGACCGCGTTGGGAACACTTGTTCTCTGTCCCGAGAAAAGAAAAATGACTCACTACCAAGACTCGAACATTGGCACTGCAGGTTATGACAGCGACCTGTTTAACTCTGTCTGGTTAGGTTTGATTCTTTACTTTCGGAATCCATTGCGTGCGCCCGAAATGAGGTGACATGAATGATGGTTTTGAGCTTGGTCTTGGCTTCGTGCTTATCGGTGGGGGTCCAGTCTGGTGATGTATTGCCCACAGTGCCATAAGACATCGTTCTATCGCTCTCTTCTCGAGCTCACACCGAAGTTGCTCGTGAACCTTATCTCCACCATGGGGTCTCTGCAAACCAAAACACCGTCCATTCAGAACAGAAACCGACGAAAACGTAGCTTACAGATCCCGCAACCGCCATCGTCCTGACTGGCATGAAGATTAGGTTTAGCTGGACGTCCGAACGCCCGACACTACGCCTCTCCCATGACCACATCTCCATCTCCGTCCGTCTGCACCAGCGTTGGCTCCACCGCCTCGGTACCTCCCGTCTCCGCCGCTGCTAGATCCTGTCCAAGGAAATCTAGACATCCGTACGAACACCCGCGCCAGAGGAGAGGCACACCTGCGCCCGACGCGCCGATACGCACGCCCGCAACATCTTGCACCCACGTCACACGCTCCTCTGCGGGAAGCACAAATGGCGCATAATTGTCAGGTGCGCCAGCATGCTGCGGCGCAGGGCAGCGACCCATGCTCTGTGGCTGCGCAGCTTCGTCACCGCGGGACGCCCAGTGGGGACCTAGCTCGGCAGTACGCGCGCCAAACGTCGCCGTCGAAACCGCGCCGGGGAGGCACCGCGCAAGGATACGTGCATACGTGTGTGGAAGGCGACTCGATGCGGGAAGGGGGAGGAGGAAGTGCTCTGCGAGGTTCACGGGTGTCGTGGTGCGTGTGAAAGTGCGCACGCGCATCTGCGTAGGTGTTGTCGGCGGCAATGATGGCTGGAATGGTGGTGCGGATATGCGGACGGACAGGACGGGGTCTGGGGCGGAGGGGGAGAGCAAGTATCGGAGAATGAGCTCGGTCAGTGGCGGCACACGCCAAAGTTTATGTATGGTGGGTCCAATGGTCGGTATCTCGATGCCTGCGCACATACTTGGACTATATATTGGATGCTCTCCAGGTTTCAGGTGCAGCGCCGGGTCGGGGAGGAAGGGATTGGGATGTACATGCAGCTCCTTCAGATTCATGCTCAACATTTCCGCAGGGAGAAACTCAAGGCGATTAAAAGCGACGTTGAGCTCTCGAAGGGCGTGCAACTGGGCAATTTCGGGAGGAAGTCGTGTTATCGCGTTATTTCCTGAAGCCAATATCAATGGAATGAAGTGGGCAATAAGTAGTACACCTACGAAAGCTCAGAACGGTCAAATTCTGAAGTGAGAACAGCTCGAATGGAAGTGCATGAATTTGGTTTTGGGCCAAATAGATCTGAACGTCATTCGACTGTCCCTGTCGTAACAAGGATCGTAGTGGAGAGCTCTCCCGGCCGGAAAAAAGATTCGTCGATGCTGGCGCTGTGACACTGCGGGTGAGTTTACGCGGGGCAGCTGACATAGCAACGTGTTTGTCCTGCATTAGCACGAGATGAGCGAGGTGGCCAATCTCGGGCGGGATGTACGAGAGGTTTTGACCTCTTTGTGCTCAAAGTTCGTAAAGAGGGTAACCGAGATCCAGAAAATCAAGGACGCACGAGAGGTCAAAGTTCCCGTCAGCATTGTCGATTGTGTATGTGATAGCCTCCTCCCAGATCTCGGCCTCACGCTGTTCGGGTGACGTAGGCGCGTCAAACTTGCCAAGCATGACGTGTTGGCGCCGCGTGGTCTGTGTTGGCGTATGGTGCGTGTTCCATCCGATGCTTGACGATGTCGGGGAGTCTGGCGGGGTATCCAGCACTAGGCTGCCTTTTTTTTGATACAAGGGTGGACGACGAGTCGCGTGCGTGGAGCCGGCATAAGGGTGGTGCACGAGACCAGATTCAAATGGAGAGGGAGGATCATCGAGTACGATTGGTTCAAGGCTCGGTGATGACATTGGAGATGAATCGAGCTGCTGCATAAATGGGTCCGCAGGGGATGCATCTGGTGAGGAGGACGGCGACATATATGCCCGCTCTTCTGCACTTGTAAAGCGATTCATCTAGAAATGTACGG
>QLPM01003736.1:0-13572 GCA_003314695.1 Albatrellus sp. MG142
GGTTATGGGATCCTGAGACAGGATGGCTGACTCGTATCTGTTCAGCTTCTGCTGTTGGCACAAAATCTTTGATGAAGAAGTTCACGGGTAAAACCACTTTAGTGGCCCTGTCAATACTAGCACATGAATGTCATCAGCACAGAATCATATCTTTGGTAGGTGGCAAACTGGCGCATGTACGCGCATGTATGTTTTGTTACCGTACGCCGTTTTTTGTCTTCAGCCGCACGCTGCGGATTCGTCAGTACTGTACAGTTTCAGAACCTTTCGTTGATCTCTAGTGCGGAGATGCTTTCCCTCAGTCATTCTGGATATGCTTGACTAAGGCTGTGCTAGGCATCTGTTCATGGTAGTAGCAACCTAGGATCTATGATGGGATCTACAATAGGTACTTGTAGTGTATGCCTAGACTCATCAAAAGTTGTTACTGTGCTGCTGTGGACAGAGTCCCTTACAACTTGAATGGTCCATCCAGAGATTTGTTATCCATCACCATCATATTTCAAAACAACAGAGTATATCATGTTGTACCTAAACTTGAGCAGCTTCTGCTTGGGAAAGATGCAGCCACAAAAAACGTTGCTATAATACAGGTATCTTGATAATGATCATGTGCATAGCAGATACAAGCAACAAGTGGACGAGTTCTAGACATCCGATAAAGTACGCTAGATTGGCTGGCCGTAAAGTTATAATACGTACCAGAAACCCAACCTCAATGCTGGAAAGATTCTAGGTAATAGATAGTACAATGTGAACAGCAACATCAAGACACGGTACTTTCATTAGTGATTGGGGTCTATCGAAGGAGGTGGCTATGGATGGAAGGGAGGTGGCTATGAATGGATGGGAGAAGTAGTTGTGCGGTAAATTGGGCTCACTGCCGAACCCAGCTTGTCGTGTCAGTCACATTACAGGTAGGTCATAAATATTGAATGTGCAAAGGAAATACCAAGGGTCCTAGAAAGCGAAGGGAATAGGCAATGCAGTTGTCCATCTAGAGTCGGGTGAGTATCTACATTGAATTACAAGCGAATTGTACGCCAAAAGCGAATAGCGTCCAAAATAGTAATGGCACAAGTGACCACAGAGGAGATGATGTCGAATATCGCCTCGTGGCAGCACTGGAGGATACGTCATTCACGGTTGTGCGCAAGAAAAGGGTGGCACGCACGATGATGATTGTTGGGCTGGCCGCACTAGAACCTTGACATCTAGAAGGGCAACAAGACCGTCAACGGCGTAAGTGCCGTTGACACCGACGCTCAAGTAGTGATTGATTCCGTTAGATGAATTAGAAAGCAGCCCCGAGGCATATGTCACATCAGTTTGGTAAATATATCCGCCAAATGAGGTTTGTCCAGAATATGTGGATTGGTTCGTAAGCCGCGTGGTAGGGATGACGGATGACTGAGCAGTAGCATTGCCCACAAACCAATCTCTGCTCAACGGGATTCAAGAATCGACAATGGAATGAAAGAAAGGTGGACAAACCGGGCCAAATTATAGCTAAGAATAAATTCGCTTGAGTAATAGAGGGACACAAAAGATAGACGCCATTACTGACCCATTTGGGATGATATCGTGCTGCACTGTAGTGATAGTCATGAGGGGCGAAACAGGCTTGTAACTAAGTATAGCACGTACATGTGTCCGGCAACTCATACGATAGCGCCATGAATATTGCACCGCTGTAGGACATAGGCGATATAGACACGTTGGGACGGACAAAATAAGTGCATACCTATCTGCAGTCTTCCCATTCTGTATCCAGTAGCGGAAGTGGTTTCCCCCTTGTATCGTCTCTTGGCAAGTGCCAAATGTAGGGTTGCCATAGTCCCAACGCATGACAGCAGTTTCGTTGACTGAAAGGAGGTATCAGGTACATATATTCAAGAAAAAAAAGCCCACTCACGAAAACTGTTGCCGTCGCCAAGGTTGGCAGCTTGGTCACTTCCTGCGTGCTGTCCAAGACATTCGCCAGCGAATCCGATCGACCTGCGGCAAGTGGGTGGAAGTCCTAGAATCATACCCAATCACGACTCACAACAAGTAATTGCGATAGCCTCCATTAATTTGTTGATCCACCAATACAGATGTATCTGACGTGCCCAATAGAACTACGTTTATTGGCTCTCCTAAACCTGTAGGAAATGTATGGGGCACTTTCTAAGGAATGTTATAAGTATACAACAATGTGTAGTTAGAAATAGCGAAGCCTGACTGTTAACCAGCTCCCGCCTTGGGAGCGTGGATCATAGAAACCCTGCGGAGGAGCATTCCGGGTATCGTGTCTCGGGAGAAGCCGTGGTGGATGGCCGCGTTGATTTAAGGCGGAGGAAGGAATCGCTAGGATCAAGAGAGCGACGGAAAGGATGGACGAGGGCATAGGGATAGGTAGGATGGGAAGGAGGAAAGAAAAGAAAGACATCTAAGAAATGAAGAGCGGTCTCCACAGCCCACCACCTCTGCCCGACTTCGCTGACTAAGCAGAACAATGGAATTCTATGCAATCGTCCAGCGATTACGACCGGGAACCTGAATGGCCGGCCGTGTCCAAGGATCCCAAGAACAACGACTTTGCTCGCAACGCAACAATCAGTGCTTGTTTCTCACCAGTGACACCTGACCCTGACTCTTAGCCATCTTCATTTTATGCCCTTGGTGGTCTCGGCCTGCCAACTCAACTGCAAATTCCTTTTCTTGCCTGGTCTGGCCTGGCTCACGTCAGAAGGAACATGAGATAATATAAATAACTCGACGCCGGTCTCCACGATGGTGCCGTTTGGTGGCCGACCAAGACTAGCCTGGGCACCACTTCAAGAGTTCAAACACCCGCACTTCTCCAACTATCCACCCTTGCGTTACTGCTGAGTGGCCGGCTTGACTTGTTGTTCCAGTAATTTTTGCGCGTTACCCGTGTTTGGTGTATGGGTGTGTTGTCGCAGCTGTACGCTGCAAGAATCGCTGTTTGACGCACGAAGCACATCATAAATCCATGATTGATGAATGCGCGGTCTTGATATTCGTTTTGCGCGACTAATTCGGAAAACGTACCCGACGTGTACGTGGAACCCACGTATGTCCTGTAACATGCACGTCAATTTAGTCACTGAGGACTATTTACACTCCTTTCTTTCACGCTATCTGTCTCATCAGGACGCGGATATTGATATTCTATGAACAAGTGACGATACAACAAATAGGTTACGGGTGAGAGTGATACTCTATTCGCAACATCATGCCCGCACGAAATTTAAAGTGAGCTGATGATACCGAGAAAAATGGGTTTTGCGTCGAAAGAAGCTCCATGTTCAACGAGTAGAATCGATGGGTTGCGGAATACGTGTGTAAGGATGACGTGCGTCGTCCACTCTTCGTGATGCTAAGAATGCTGTCTCATGCAGAAAAACGACGAGTGTGTTTGTCGACGGGCACGGTATCCCGGTTGGTCGTCTGTTTCTCGATTTTTCTCTCCGGGTTGTTAGCTTAGGCACTGGCTGGAGTATGAGTGATGCAGGGAGGGGTAGGCTGCGTGCAAGATCTTCGAAGTTTTGCTTCGGGAGTGGAGCACCATGGGCACGCAGGGCTTCTCTAATCAGTACACCTTGGCGGAGGAATGGGCGATCTCGTGGGCGCTGGGACATATAGCTTTCGAACCTACGCATGGGGCAAAGTGATGTTGGCCTCGGGGTTATTTCAAAATTATCTTCGTATCGGTTTTCCGTCACTGCACTCATATCGTGAGTCCAATTTGTCGCATTCGACTCTTGCACTTCGTTCAAGTCAGATCCTGGAAAGTCCTCCTGGTTTTCTCCTCCAGCGACGGTGGGCTCCTGCACACAACGATGGCTGAGCGAAGTACATGTAAAGAGTATGATATCTTACCTTTATCCGCTGCTCCAGTTCAGCAATCTTCGCGATCGCTGCATGCTCTCTATCACAGGATATGTCAAGCTCGATCTCCAGCCTCAAGTTCTCGTCCATGACAAGCTGCAGTTGCACGCCCTCCATCAACCTGTCTTCTCGCATCCTCATCAACCTCCGCTCTACCTCCTCTAACTGCCTCTTCTTGGCGTCTAGAGCAGTCTGCAGTATCTCAACTAGCACCCTCAGCTCCGCATTCTCGTTCCGCAGGCCAAGGTTCTCGCAGAATAGCAACGACGCTTGCCCACCAAACGCCCCGGTCTCTTGTCCTGAGGACCGCATATTGTCGACCAGCCAGGACACGGCATCAGCATAGTGGTCGAGTAAATTTTGTTGGCGTAGTGCGCCGTGCATCCTGTCTCCCTTCACCAAACCCATCGCCCAGCCCCCCGAGTCGTCACAGCCAACCCCTCCCTTTTGCACGACACACCATGCATTCAGATCATGTGTCTGCCCGCCCTGCCGCACGCTGTTATCTGGAAGCGTGGCTACAAGTGGGCCTGGCCGATAAACCGCATCGTGGTCCATACTGATTTTGCACCCCAAGGCAGCCAAAGGTGGGCGGACGCTTAGGCGCATACCGAACGCCACGGCCCATCTCTGTGCACTCGGAATAGGCCCTTGTAATGCCGGCACACAAATTTCGCCAGTCTGTCCGCCGTATTTTCTCTTGTCACTGCGCCTCACAGGCGACACCGTGCTGTTTTGATCTGGCGAAAGCCCGGCCATAAGGTGACGCCGTGCATGAGAAGTAACCACAACGGTCTCGTAAGGCCGCTGAGGCGATATTGCTGGCATCGTATCGTCGAGTGCATCGCCGAAATGGCAGAGGAAGACAGAGAGCGCGACGAGATCTGCCTCACGGACAAGAGATGTAGCGGACTGTTCCAGCTGGTAGCTTTCACACTCCCCATAAGCATCCAATGTCAAACCCGTGGGCTTGTCAACGCGAACCGACATGGCAGGCGAAGCTCTATCGTGGAATGGGGGTAATGTGCACTCTCACAAGAGAAGAGGAGGCAGACGTTGGCGGGCGGTCAGCCGCCCAGACCAAGCCTTTCGCCTTCGCCTGTGTCTCGCCTACGTTGCTATCCAGACCGAGGAACCTAGGCTACATGCACTTCCTTGCTCCCTGCTTATATGTTACAAATATCCTCCAACCTGCCGATCTGCTGTGCTTGATGTCTGTTTCACAACTATGCAAATAACTTGGGTCCGATCACCTCTGCGAAGGAATCATCGTCTGGATGCTCTGCATCTCTTGTGCTATAAATCAAGTTGGACTGGTGGGTGACATCAGATACACAAGGCCACGATAGGATACATTCATCACGGCACGACGAGTTAAACCGTAAATTAGCACTGACTGACTGAGAAAGACGAATAGGAAAGCGCGCTGTGAAAGTGTGATTGCAAACACGGCAAAAAATGGAAACAGAGTCGAGGCAAAGTGAGACCATGTGAGTGAGATTGGTTTAAGGCCGAGAGATGGGTGAACAAAGGGACCTGACAGGTGCGTCGGGATGTGGATGTGCTATCAGATTGCCTTCATTTCAGCCAATTATCATATTTATTGCATAGAGGCACATAAGACGGACGTGCGGGTGATAGGGTGCTAATATGGAAACACTGATATCACAAGGGGTGAAACGGTAAGGGACAAAGGGGACAGAAAATAACCTAGAGACAAGCGGGAAATGGCAAGAGGTATAATTTGGGACAAAAGGAAGGGATGATTTATGTATGGCTCATTGCCGAGCGATAATGACAGGAGCAAGAATGAAATGACGAGCCTAAAGGAGGGAGTAGTGCACATAGAGGAGACGCACGAAGGCTAGTCCAGCGAGGAAGGCACGGGCGAAAGGAACACGAACACCAGCCCAAGAGACGGACCAGGCCCGCAATAAAAACATAGGAAAAATAGCGAGTCCTAGGAGAAACCGGAATTGAGACTGAGGGCTACAGCGGCAGGAATGATAGACATAATGAAACGTCAATGATCTACAGAGACGCGACAAGGAGTACAGGCAGAGGGCAAGACACACCATGACAACAGGGTATGATGAATATGGCGAACGCGCATCCCGAACAGCTGCCGCGAAGCGCTATGAGAAGATTTCTGTGATTGTCCGCCGCCGATCCTTCCTGCTCGGGGGAAGGACGGCTGTCTGCGTTTGACTTACATTACCACTTCCGCCAGCGCCGCCACGTCCTTCCTCTTCCACCGGCTCCTCGAGCGACATGCGCTGGCGCACAACAACACTTCTCCTTCCCAACAACGTGCGCGCGATAGGTGGACGTTCTGTTTCCGAGCCAGAGCGTGGTGTCCGTACGACGGGTGACGATGCAGTTATGGCACCCGTAACGGCCGGGGGGCGTGCGGGAGGTCTTTCCTCTTTACTGGAGGACGACGCGGCAGAGATGCTGCGCTTGCGGGAGTCACGTTGTTGCAGCCCGCTGAGCGCAGATGCCGATACGGTGGCCGGGCGAGAAAATGTGATGTTCTTCCGCAAGGTGCTCGCGTCGGACGAGTCGGTGCGGCGGTTGTCTGCTGGTGATGACGTGGCAGAATTGGACACAGTGTGGGGTGTGAGGGCGATAGTTGCGCTCGCTGGACTTGTCAGATTGAGACTCGGTGTAGCACGGACAGTCACATTGGACGCAGTTGAGATTTTCCGACGCGTCGACTTGTCCGTGGTGCTCGCGGACACACTACGATTGAGTCGTGTTCCTGTGGGCAATGGAGGCAGCGGTGCAGAGGGCGGTATCGAGAGCGGAGGAAGCGATCGCAGACGATCTGTGCCAAAGTTCGGCTGATGGCGGGGGGCCGGAGTCGGGGACGGCTCATAATCATTCAGCGTTTCCTGTGACTCGATCGTTGCGAGGTCTTGCTTGGCCAGCATGCTCGGTGTGGACTCACGTTCTCGTGGAGTGTAAAGTCGACGAGCGGCAGACGTCAGCGGGGGTAACGTAGTAGAAGCTCGTAGTGTGTTGGGCGGGGGTGACACATCTTGATCCGAGTTCAAACTGACAGCAGGCGTACGTTCCCGCTCGCGGAGGAGTGAAGACGATGGACGGCTCAAGATGCTATCTGCACGAGCTGAGACACGGCGCAAGAGGTCAGACTTGTCGCTCGTACTGCGTGACGGGTCCCAGCTACGTCTCGTATCGGCACTCCTACGTCCATCGGCACTGCCTCTCCCGCTTCCGGTGGTCGACGAGGGTGAATCAGCGTTCCTTCGCCCGGTTTCTTCATCCAGACTCCCAGTCCGCAGATGTTGCACGCCCGCATTGTAATGAGTGCTCTCACGTAGCACCTTGCCGACACCAAGCAAAAAGCCTGTCATCGTGCGCACGAGCTCGTCGCTGACCCGTAGACAGTCCCGGAAGTCCGCACCAACGTCCTTCCAAAGCGCGACCATATCGACAAATGACTGGGTATCCGCGACCTCTGCGTCTATCTGGCGCTCCAGGGCGCGGTTGGTGCCTGTGCGCAACATTCCGTTCACTTGTTCCGACGAACGAATAATACTCTGTGCGTTTCGGAACAGGTCTGGGATGGTGGCTGTTGTAGTGTCGCCCATTGGTGGCAGCCGCGACAGGAGGGTCTCAAACACCCTCAATGCATCCTCCATCAGCCTGACGTGTTCCAGCGATTGTGGATCCGCCGTTGGGAGGTTTTCACGGGGACGCACACGCGGCGAACCATACGTCCGTTCCGAAAATGCAGCGTTCTGCAGTGGACCGTGGGGATGTCGCCCAAGCGCGCTTGAACCGATACCCTCCCGGTCACTGTCCACGTTATGCATAGATGTGTACGTGCGCTGACCAGCGGGGGCGGTTTTTGGCGGGAGCACATTATCACGGGAGTACGAAGTGTAATCGGCCATAGTCGTCTGAGGTCTGCTGTGCATTGAAAGCGACTGACGTGGGTTCGCTGGCGTCTGAACATCGTACAGCCGGCTCGACCGTGACGGTGCATTGGCTCTGCTCGGCCCTGCATGTCCTCGGTCCCCACCGTCGACCCACTCATGAATATTGCTGACCTGGGTCTGACGGCCAAGCGTGGCAGCTCGTTGTTCTTTGCTGCCTGAAAATGGGTCATCACCGCCGCTCGTGTCCCGTCTCATCCCGATGCCCGCGGCACGCAAGCTGTCGCCCACGAGACGGGTGCCAAGCGAGCTTTCTACACTCCCACCGCGGATACTTTGCCGCCGTCCAAGCGGTTTATCCGGCGGTTCATCATCATCCCCATTTACAGATGGGGTAATAGAGGACGACAGATCTTCAGACTGCCAACGCGTTTGTCGCTTTGTGAACTCACGAACAGTGACGACACGACCAGCAGCACGAGGGTGACGTGGTGACGTCTCGTGTTCGTTGGCTGGACCAGCGTGAGAAGTGGAGGATCTTGGTGAGTGTGGGTTTCGTTCTCGGAATGCGGACCGATGTGGGGTGGTGGGCTCCCCTGAGCTCTACGTAGGAGCATGATGGTGAAACAAATTACAAATGGACACCACTAGATATGACACCCACCCTGCTGTCGACGCTACTCCGCTTGCTATCGCGAAACTCGCGCGGAAGCGGCTGGCGAGTTTTCTTACCACTGCTGCTCGGGCTCCGGCGCAAGGATGCGACAGTGGCAAGGGCAGCGCTGGTGACATCCTCGTGGTCGGGATTCGAAAGCACAAGCGATACTCTCTTTTTCACAGTCGAAGGGCCTGGGGATGAGGTGCGGCTGGGGGCGCGGGGTGGCGATGAGGAATCGGAGGTGCGCCGCCGACGCCAACTGGACGAAGAAACTGTAGAAAGTACCTGAGAGGTGGTGGACGGTGGTGTCACAGATTGATCGTCGGAAGAGTAGGTCATATGATGGTTTTCCCGCTCAGTCTCTGAGCCGGACAGCGTTGCTTCTTGGCTCCTGCCTCCGCGGCCATCCGGCACGGAGTAAGAATGCATATGTGAGCTAAAGCGAGAGGTTGAGCTACCATTGGAGGTAGTGGATGACATGAGTGGGGGCAGCGGCGAACGAGATGTCCCGGACGGGGAGGGTGATTTCAGCCGGGAAAGCTTATCGAGGGCCTGACAAGTAGGAAGTCATTGCCAGTACGATGCGAGTCGCGCGCATATATCCGGAATATAGCCAGATTATGAATAGTACGGTCAACGAACGGGCAACGCAGACAGATCAGGATAGCCGATATTACACCTCAGTACTTGCCGCAACCCAACATCGAATGACCACGCACCATGCGATTGCGCTCCGTCAAGCTCCTTACACGTTGCAGCGCCAGGGCATTCTCTGTAGAGGCTTGGAATGTCCGGCGACGGGTCTGGGAGAATCTGGCGGTGGAGTCCTCGTCGTCGTCGTTGTTTGGATGGGTATCCGCTTCGGGACTCGTAGTTCTTGTACGTGATATATGAGACTTGTCATTGTTACCATTAAGCATATTGTTCGTGGCGGTTTCTAGGGCGGCGGTAGACCGCCTGCGGGGGCTCCCGCCGTGCGAACTCGCTGCGTCGTCGCCTGCGCTACCGCTACCGGTAGAATTTGTAGCAGGTGGGGAGGGTAAACCAGAATCGTTAGATGCTGCACCAGGGCTAGGCGGTTCAGGGAGGTCTGGAAGATTGGGTGGAGGGTTGGTGCCAAGAAAGATGGCAGAAATAGGACGCCGTTTGGAGGCAAAGCCGGGACGGGGTGTCATCGGACAAAGCTATCCGTACAGCTGAACATTAAAAAGGCGGAGTAAAGAGAAGATGGAGAGAAGTATAAAGATGAAAGCCCCGGACAGCAGCAGCGACGACGGCGACGACGACGACGACGACGACGGGGGTGAAGGGTGGCTGAAAGAAGGGACTGATCCAAACCACGTGGTTCTCCACGTCGTAAAAGGTGATGCTCCTGGTCGTCCCGAACAGCCACCAAAACAACCAGCAATAGTGGCAAAAGCTGCGCGTCGACGTCGGGAAATGACAAACCGAAGGGTTAGAGCAGGCAGTGATGGCCACGGAATGGTTGGATTGGATTGATTGTTTAACACCTCGTTGCTTGTGAGAAAATTCATTCCAACTATCCATTATTCACGTCACTTCCCCTTCATTTCGGACTCTCTTTTCCGTTGTTGTCCTTCGCAACGTCCACTGCAAAGTCTTCTGTCGTCGTACGATGACTACCAAACGCATGATCCTCCTCCCCGTGATGACAACCCTGAGCTGCACCGCTGATGTCGATTCGCCGCGCATCGCGCACTGTAGTGCGGATCTCAGGTCGTGTGCAGAGCGGGAAGACGATATTCGTTTCAGAACGGGTAAAAGTAGTGCATCATGTCATGCCTGAACTACCAACTCCTCGGTCTATCATTGATCGCCTATGCAGGCTTTAGGAAAGACGAAATACGAAGAAACACGACTGTACCTTCGGTTTTAGTCGCCTGCGAGCGCCCCCGACTGCCCTGCTCTCCACATCATTTGTATGTTAGAAGAAGTAACCTCTTTCATGCACAACGCTCCCTATCCCTCTATAATAGATGTCAGCTGCGTTATCCAGCCAGTAAGGGCTAAATTGCGCCGATTCTTCTAATGGCAAGCCAATTAAGGTTCCATGGGCAAACGCCCATTGATGTGCGTCATACCTCTTGCCAACGATCGTTCATAATGTTGCGTTGACATGGGCACTCTAACAAGTATATTACTGACTAGCCACGCCGTGACGTGTCCCATCCCGTCGCGCCCAAGACACTTGTACCGCCGCAGAACCATTCAAATGAACGAGGACGGTGACATAAGAGCATTCTAGATTTCGTACATACACTCTGCGAATATGAATGAACAAGCATCAATTTCGCTATTCAGGTCCAATCTTCAAAATGCACGCCCATCGATCTTCTTCAGCGTCAACTTGTCCACGTCTATGTCCTGTATAGTACGCGCGTTGATGCAGATGATGTTGCCCAGAGCAGCGTCCCCTTTGGCGAAGATGCCCGTCCCGCACACAGGGCAGAACATGTGCGCGAGCACTTTATGATTGAACCGATACTGCGTGAGCTCGGACTCGGCGCCTTTGACGAGCGTGAAGTCCTTCGGGTCCTTGATATATCTAGAGGAATTGCAAGACGGTGAACGGTGAGCGATTCAAGACAGCCCGCGCAAGACAAGAGGAAATCGCATGTACATGATGAGCAAACCACGCTGCGTGCAGATGCTACAGTTGCAGCTGACAACTTCGGCTCCGTCCTCCAGCACCGGATGGCGGCATTCGAACTCGAATTTACCACAGTGACAACCTCCCTTGTACACCTTCGTCGCTACGTTAGATGTTGTGGACATGTTGGGGTGGGCAATGGTCGCAAACTGAGAACGTCCTGCGCACTTTATGGCCAATATATGGTTGTGGACATAACGTAACGCGTACGTGTGAAGTCGTGTAGTCGGTTCACGGTAACTTATCAGTATCCGTTGAAGGCCATCGTATCGACAATGAGTCGACCCGCAGTCGCCGCACTGCCATCCTTGTGAGGGAGAGAACCATATATTATGTCCTCGCGGCTGACCTAACCAGCCGATAGTCGTTCTGTTTCATCATAATAACCATGAATATAATCGGGCAGGAATAACATTTGCTTACGAAGGCAGCTCGAAATGTGAATGTGTTAGAACCATATGGTCCATACCCAATTCAGCGGGATCCCATTAATTGGCCTCTCCCTGCTGGCGCCCTCGGAGACAGCCAAAACGGTTTCAAGCCCAATCTCTGACGCATGAATATCGTACACCACCCAATTACAGCTGTAACACAATCAGCTAGCGCCGCACCACGCCACGCACCATCACACCACCATCAACTTCCTCTCAAGGCTGTCAACCTACCAAAAAAAACAAAACAAAACAAAACAAAACGCGGAGAATGTCGGCCCCACATACTACCCCAAACCCCGGCACGTTCCTCGCGACGAGGGGAGTCCCCACAGGGGCACCGCATGATATAACCACTCGGCAGATTCTTTTTTTCGCCTGCACACGCTTTGCGCGAGCGCCCCACGCCGCCCGCAGGAAAGACATGCGCGCAGAGACGCGTCTGCGGGCGGGCAGGGCGGTAGGCTTGGAAGGCAGTATATACCGCGAGAACAACGAAAGAGACATGCGACTGAACTAAAACGGCAGGGGGCCCACGCCACCAGCCCTTGACTCATAACATACAGGGCGGCGCGCAACCTATACCTGTGTCAGACGTACATCTTCATTTCTGTCGTGGGATGTCAGTGTAAACATGCGCGGTACGTGAACGTGCAAGGGGTCATAACGCTGCGGAAGCATGACACGAGCGGGGGCCAGTGGGGAGGGTGGTGGAGGTAGGGGGAGTATAACGATAAGCTCGAGAGCGGTGCGTACGAGGAGACGGGTATAAGGGAAGAGCGTACAGAGATCTGAGGAGCTGAGACCCAGGGTCCAGGAAAGTAAGACACGCGGGGGGAGATACAAGGAAGGGAGATCAGTCAGGATGTGAAGGAAAGTGACATGACTTGAAAAGAAGGGAAGGGAACAGTATAGCCAGAGGAGTAGGCGCGGGCATGACTGTGAAAGAGTGGGAAGCGGGGCGGGTACAGCAGGAGATACAGTACGACGGAAACGAGATTGGTGACTGCGAAAACAGGGCAGAATGTGGAGTTCGTCGGAGGAACGGCGTGTGCGAGAACGGGAAGCACCTGAGTAAAAGATATTTGCAGGATAGCGTGGAACGCAAATTACCAGAAAGCCAATACCTAGCACATCGCGATTCCAAATACAGATGGCCAGGCACCCCGCAATTCAAAATACACCAGGAACGGCCCGATTAGACGTGTAGCCAATCCCTTCCTAGCCTAGCAAGGTAGGCTCGCCCATCGCGTGTATACCACAAACCGCTACCGTTCCTCAACGCTTCCGACACTCGCCCGACTGCTTGCACCGACACTTCCACGCCGCCTGCTTGTGCGCCCGTGCCCGTTCGCGCTCCCGTTCTCATTCGTGCTCGAGTGCCGGCTCCCGTTCACCCGTCCACCCGCGCTAGCACCCACACGCCCGTCCGGCTCCACACCTGTATACTGTTGTGTGGGGTACGCGTGCATAATGCCCGCAAACGGGGCAGGCACAGGGGGCATGTAGGGCGAATGTGGCTGGGAATGCGAGGGATGCCGGGAATAGGAGTGAGAGTACAGCGGAACATGCCCGTGGGGCGAAGAGTGCCGGGTATAGGAATGGGCTCGAGGCGGGGAATGCTGGGGAGGGAGTCCGTGGGTGTGAGCGTGTGGATGTGGCGAGTGCGCGTGTGAGTATCCATAGGAAGGCGAATGTGCATGATTTGCATCCCGCTCCCTATCGCGTTCGCGATCCCATTCCCGGTCGCGCACGTGTGTCGGCGAGTGCACATCGGAGTACGCATGCGAGCGCAGGTGTGGGTAAGCGTGCGGATATGGCGGAGGCGGAGGCATCTCATCGCCTCGCGACAACCTTCTTTCCCTGTACGAATGCGGCAACGGCGGTGGGGGTGGCGGAGGAGGCGGTAGCCCCATCTCAATGTCCTCATCAGCTTCATCGCGGGATCCCCTTCTTTTTCTGTCTATTTCTTCCTCGCCACCTCGTGCACCCTCGCCACCGCCGCCGCCCACC
>QLPM01003746.1:0-34392 GCA_003314695.1 Albatrellus sp. MG142
GGTGGAGGCCTTCATCTGCTAGAGCGGAGGCATGGACTTCGCCGACGAAGGGCAAAATGCCATATAAGTGGGTATACCAGGCTATTGAGCCAACAGTGAGCAGTGTCGCCGAGGCGAGCGTCACGCGTGAGCTGAATAGTGACTATGTATCGCTCCCGTCAGCGACGGTCTCCTGGATATGCAGAGAAAATCGACATGCCTGGAAAGAACTGGAAGACTCTGAGCTCGAGGACGCAAAGCGGACCTGCTGGCGGGTGAGGTGAATAACGAGAATACACCGAACACTGATGGACGAGCACAGGAAAGAGGGCTCACCGAGCCAGAGCGCGCTGCAGAGCGCAGAGACGACACGCGCACCGCCGCGAGCGCGCTGGATGAGTTGATAGCGGCTGCGGGCAGCCTGGAGAACATTTTAGTGGTGAGGATTTTGGGAGGAAGGGAGGTTTGTCACACCGTGACATTGGACGATGGACGGGTCGAAACGGAGCGTCATGCCACCAATCACGACCCACCGGTTTCTTCTCCGGATACCGCCGATTTCCTCCCTCCCACCTTCCTGCAAATTGTTTCTGTCATGTTTTTTTGTGCCTTCTTGTGCTATTCTCATCATGACATCATAGTTCGGCAGATGTTGACACGTAAAGGCTGTATTTTGTTCTACTGAATGGTGGTGTTGCACCCTTCCTCGGACTTTGGCAGTAGGTACATGCGAGATGGTCATCGTGGCAGGTGAGGGTGACGCCCACTCATTCGATTTGGCAAGCGCCATGGCGCTGGACAGCGCGTCGCTCCAGGTAGTACTCTTCTGAAGGACAGTTTGTTCAGCCTCCAGTGGATAGAAGGATAAATCATTCGCAAAGCACATCGGTCTGACATCTGCCATTCGTCAAAGGAATGTACAGAAAGAGTATTATCATAAACAAGCCATAAAGCCATTACACGTCGTGAGCAAGCCAGTGGTCACTATGGTCGTCTCAGTCCAATGTGAAAATAGGAGAACAGACGCGGAAAACCGGCGTGAGTGGATATATATATATATATCAAATGATAGGAGGCGCGGCCCTAGCAACCTGCGACGGCGAAAACACCGCGTTTAGAGCAAACATAAACACAGTTCTACGCGGATGGGAACAAACAGCCATGAGCACTCGAGCAGGAAGTAAGAAGCGAAAGACACGCACCTTCCGCACAGCAGCACAAGCATATACCTGCCAAACACGCCATGCATCCTCCTCCGGCTTGCGACTGTTGGGGAGCTGGCTGCTGGCTGAAACCATCCCAAAGCCATCAGCATGGCTCCGAAAAAATGCGACGTCAGAAAGTACGACGTACACATAGACCGTCTGGGGTGGAGGTTGTGGTGCGTAGCCAGGTTGCCCACCGTACCCCTGGTATGCTTGCTGGGGCTGTTGCGGATAGTACCCCTGGGGAGGGCCTAATAGTTTGGCGTCAGCATGAAGTATACCTTACGGCGAGAACAGGGATACACACCCTGAGGTGGGTAGTACTGCTGCTGCTGGGGCTGGCCGTAGTAATCTTTGTTTGACATGATGGTAGGGGCGGAAGAAGGTGTCTGATGGTTAGCGAGCTCGGAGGGTCAGGTGTGTTATATAAGTCGCTCGGCCCGGACTCTTAGCTGCGGCCGGCGGAGCTGTCCACTAGCCTCGTTCACTCCTTGGCCCGCAACGTTTCCTCGGAAGACCGTCTACTCATCTTCGACCGCGGTGTGTCGATAAAAACAGAGCATATTCCATCCAAGGACGTGACTTAAATGCAATTTTCGGACATTACTACAGAGCTGAGCGCTGAAGTGTTGCCACGGAGCTGACTACAGCGGCAGTTCCTCATTTGTTCCAAGGCACCGACGCCGGATTTTAGTTAAGATATGGAAACGGTCCAAGGCGTCCGTCGGATGGCCAGTTATTTCGTCAATGGGTCGGTTCGAGACTTCCGCTTCCGAAAGCCTCCTGCGCATGCCCATTGCCTCGTCCGCAGCTTTGATTTGAGATCAGAATGCCCATTTGAGAGGCATGAGGCTCTGAGGCATAGCCCCGAAGGGTACAGCCTCGCCTGCGCAGGTGTGAATCTTCCCAAGACTGTCCAGGATTGGCTCCCTGTTCTCTGAGGGCGCACAGGTTGCCATATTTATGTTGCCGCATGATGGGGGTTGACTCAGCTACCAAGTGCATGAAGTTCCAGCGTGTCAAAGAGTACGTAACTCTGATTGAACAGTGTTGAATTCTGTCATGAGCTCCAAGCACTGGATGCGATCCGATCCGACAAATTTGTAACTTGAACGCTATTTTTGAGGCGGCAACAAAACGTTAACTTAATGTTGTAAGAGTCGACACAGCACGCCAGTTCGACGTCACGGTGACAGATGATGGACGGCGGCCGAAAGTATATCCTGATGAATGGAACAAAGACTTACCTCAGTGACTTACCTCACAAATGACTGTGTCAGCCTTGTGATCGAATCTGGGAATCCCGACTAACAGCAGGCGGGAAAACTCAAAAACAGGGCCCAACCTTCTATATCAAGCATTCATTTTGGTCTAATAAAGAGTAATCACACAGTGGCATCAGACAGTTCAAAATCGCGACAGGATGGGTGACAGAATGACTGAAGGACGAAGCTGTAAGCGTGAGCGTTGTGACTTGACAATGTAGGCAAAGCAGCAATTAGAAAGAAGTGACGAAATTCGAGAGAACATAGACCGTTCTGCAGCGTGCCAAACGGATTAAACCACGCAGAACGAAAGAGCTAACAGACACATGCATGCAAAACACGAAAAGCGAAACGTCAATCAATTTCTGCAAGAACGAAAGCGGGGAATGAGTGACCACATCAATGCGCGTTGAATAAGAGCAGAAGAGAACTCAGAAATGGCCCTCGGGGTGGAGTCGGGCAGATCGAGAGGCAAACGCATACATTCGGGCTCCTTGTTGCAAGAAAAATTCAGTGAGCGGCGTTTGCGCTGCGAGCCGTCGTCAGTGTGCGTGTGTGACGGTACGGTTGAGGTGCTCACATGGCGCAACGTAACTTTGTCGGGCGCGAACTTCGAATGGGCGTGTGCGGGTCTGCGCAAGGACGGAACCCCTCTCGCCCACGCGCACCATGGTCAGCGCGTCCATGCTGTCGGTATGCACATTCAGTAAGTCTGCACCGCAGCAAGCCGAGAATATACGGGTGGAAGGAGAACGTGCCTCGAGAGCCGCATGAGCGAGATGCGCAGAGAGTAGCGACCCCGGACGCGGATACTGACATCTGGGAACAGAAAGTACATGCCTGGGCGACCTTGCAGGTTGCGCAGATGATGTGGCGAAGAGACGAGGTTTCCGTACAGCAGATGGTCGTGCAACGTGTGCCCGCTCGCTTGCCTGGCGGCGTCGAGTGCGGTCAACCCGTCCCCGCTGTACAACGACAAATGCGAGATGAGAAACGGCAGCTCGGGCTCACTGCATCCATGTAACAAACACAAGCGCGATTAATGGGTATTGGGCCAGAGCGTCGTCGTCGTCGCTGTCGTCGGCGACGACAGCAGCAGCGCTCACCTGTCGATCGTCATCCCCCTCATATCCCGTATAATCAGCTGCACTATGAGCGGAGGTGCCAAAGGCAAGCGCGAGAGCTCGGCAGAGCCGAACTCGGCGCTTGTCTCTGGCTGCTGAACAATTTCGAGATGATAGGATCTAAGTACGGGCATAGTTTAGTAGCCGGTATGTATAGAACGGCGGTAGAGGAGACTGTACATGCCTGTATTCGCCGTCGGACGTAATAGGGCTTGGGGTTTCTTGCACGAATGCGTCCGGATGGATCAAGGACGAGAAGGAGGTATTGATGGTTCGTGTCGATTGCCGGTCCCAGGACCCGCTGGTTTGACTACTCTGTGAGCTTGAATAGTAGGGGCGGTTGGCGGAGCGGTAAGATGCCTGGTGGATGGACGTGGAGGGTTGGGCAGGTGTCGTATGAAGACACGTCTCGGCAAAGTCACTGTCGGACACAGTTGGGAGGCGATTGGTGTGAGCTGTCATTGAACGATTCTTTAAGTTCTTATCCGCGTGGGATGTACGATATTCTAGTAGATCTAGAAGAAGGTTCAGGGACCAAAAACAACTTTGACCGCTCAACGCCAGGCGTGCGGTCTGAACGGGGCTACCGTGACGCCAAGACAGCGCCTACAATACCAAATAAGCGATCTGCAACGTGAGGGTGCAGAGAAGGGGAGAAACAGCTCCCTACATGTGCGGAATATATTTCCGGATCTGGGACACCTCGCCAGGCTTGTTCGATGACCCAGCGATGGGTATCACCAGTTCTCAGATCAATGTGATTGGTCACATCTTTCACATAGCAAAGTTCGCTACGCAGTGTTTCAGGGATGTGGGGGGTCAGAAGGACGACAGACATGGTGAGGGATCCCGAGGTCGCCAAGGGAGGGAAGGGCGCTGTTGGTCAAAACACCATACGGACAGCGGACGGTCCGAGGGCTGTGACTTTGAAGGCCAGGGGTTATATGAGAACGCAAGTTCATATACGGAACACATAGGAAGCAAGGAGACGGAGCCACGAGAGGCAGAGAGTTTGATGGCCAACCCATGTAGTATCTGACCGATTAGTTGGACCGACCTGGAGAACGCCGTACTCGCCTCTGGTGATGGATTCTTTCACCCGACGTAACCGGTATAACGGGCCCTGTGTTGTCATCAAGACTCAGTTCCTTTTACTTCACGGGCAAACGGGGACTTGAAAAGCACACTGCGAATTGATCGGAATGGAGTGCTGGAAAGAAATGCAATCGAGAGCAAAGAGATCTAAATATTACATAGGGTATAATATACTTAAATGCGTCTTTTCGCAAAACTCCAGACGCCCGCTAAACCCGACGCGAAAGTGGCAGCAACCAATGCAGGTTTTACGCCGGCTGTAAGAAAATCACGAGTAAGAGGCCAGCGGAAAGGCGCAAAACGAGGACTAACCTGTCGACTTGTAGAGGGCACCTGTCAAACCACCAGCGGTCATGCTTCCCAAAATGTCGTGTTTTCCCCGTGCGGAATCGATGGCAGCAATAATCCCGTTATATGTCAATGCTGAAAGAAGTGGGGCGTGTAAGAGAACAAAAAGAGGGTGTCGTACGGGGAGATATATTTACCTAACACCCCGGCAGAATTGCCCAGAAACGTGCCTCTTCGAGTGATGGAATTCAGAACACTGTTGATTCGCAATCGGGAATTGGATACGGCGAGCGGGCGACGCGCCCCCTCCCGAAAACCCCAAGCACCGCCCAGGGCCAAGCCTGCGGGACGAGAAAGGCATGTGATGGACAAAAGACAATAAGATGAGATGATAAGGTGTGAGAATTAAGGAGGAGATACGTGGAGAGATGAGTGGAGAATGAGAACGGGTGACCTACCGCTGAGATACATAGTCCCTGTGCCGTAGCACAAGTCATCGCTCCAGCCCCTGGAAGGCAGCGCAGTTTCCGAACCAGGCAATTCGCTCTTCTTATCGTCATCCAAGACGAGATAGTCGAGCGAGTCTCCTAGGCCGGCGAGGGGGTGTAGTCTAGCGGGGTCGTAGTTACCGAGCAGCAAGTCGGAAGAGGTGACGGTTTCTGGGAGAGACGTGCTCTCGTCGCGGGAGAACTGAGCAGAACGGAGGAGGGCGGAGGTGTCCTGCGCGTTTGGTGCGGGCCGGTGGTTATCCTGCGAGGCCATTAAGGGATATGTAGAGGTAAATGGGGGAGAAAAGAGGAGAGAGGGGAGGGCGGGGGCTGCAGAGAGCGAACGAGCTTAACGTCCGGGACAGCGACGAGCAGAATTTGCGTTCCCATGCCGGTGGCGGGCTTTGAGGCGGCGCGATGAGGCGGCGGCAACGGCCGGGGGCTGGCCAGAGTGGTGGGTCGCCGGTGAGTTCAGCACTGGCAGTGCAGTGCCAGAGTGTCTGAGCTCTGCGGTCGTGCGCTGCTCTGTCGACAACGGCGCGGACGCAAATATTCCGATAGCATTCAGGTTGCTACGTGTTTCAGGAGATCTCAGAGATTGATCAACTTTCCACGCTTCTGGACAGACAATAACCCGACCTCCACATGCGGTTCCCCCTTGCTCTGCCGCGCCCTGCCACACGCACGCTCCCCCGCAACCCTCGCTTTCTGCATTCTGGCCCCCCTTTTTCTCGCTCCTTGCTCCCACGTCCATGCTCCAGAGCCCCGGCGCCCCCTCGTCCTAGCTCAAAGCGTAAGCTGCTCCCGACCGTCACCCACTCCCACCGCTAATTGTCTTGTCAATTCAGGTTGGGCTACTTCCACAACCCCCCATTCCTCTGCGTCTGACCCCGCAGAGGCCGAGGCGCTACAGTGTCTGGAAAAGGGAACCCAAAAGCTCGAGGAGGGCGACGTCCAGGCCGCGAAGGATCTCTACAGACGGAGCGTCGACATCAAACGTAATGCCAGTTCTCTGTTCAACCTTGGGGTCACCCATTATCACCTCAGTACGTTATTCCCCTCAGAGTTTAACGCTCCCCCCCCCTCAAACTCTAACACCGCTTATTCAAATTAGAGGAGTTTGATGAGGCGATCGCAGCATGGAAAGAGTCCATAGAGCTGCAGCCCTCTAGTGCCGACGCACACACCAGTCAGTCCTTCGGTTCGATTACGATCGTGTCCTTGCTCACACTACCACCTCCGCAGACCTTGCCAGTGCCTATATCGTTTCCCCTGTCGCGCGGCCGGACCTCGCCCTCCGCCACTTACAGTGCGAATTCACGATGTAATCCCCTGCCGTACTCTTCCTGAATCATTCTCGCACTACAGAACCGCAGTCACCCTCGCACCCGAAGACCCTGAAATTGCATTCAATCTCGCGGCTGTCCTCGAGGCTTGTGAGGGCTTCCCCCCTTGCGCTATTGTTTCGAAGTCCTGTCGCTGACGTCTTTGACACAGGCGGCCGTCTAGAAGAAGCCCTCGAGTATTATAAACGCAGCAAGGATTTCGGGGTGGATCGTGCTGCAATGCATATTCGAAATGTGGGTGTTTGAAATCACCGTTTAATGCTCGCATTATATTTATACGCCGGGGTCTTGGACACAGGTCAGTGCGAAGATCTTGGGACAGAAGCTTAGAGCAGAGGAAGAAGTACGGAAGCGCGGTTCAGATCAATGAGGTTCTGTCGCGTACACATGTGCAACGCCATGGATTCGTCATCGCGAAGCACGCTGTGGTATTGATAGGAGTGCTCGCTATTGTCTTGCAACCGTACCTTCCAGCCGAATGAGTCATATTAGTACATATTAGGATATTATTCACATTCAATCTCGCAAACCACGAAACTTGACGCCCCCGAAAAGATGGAACGGTGACACGCATCCAAGAAAGCAGTAGATGTGCACTTCGATTTCCCCTCAGGCCGCCCATCTCCCCAAGTGGACCTCTTTGGGCAAGTCCCCCCTCGCTCTTCTCCCGCGGACTGCAAAACTAGGTCCAGTCCATGCAGCCATATAATTCTACCTGAGCCCCGCCATCACCACGGGATACAATATAGGCTTCTGTCATACTCCGAGTCAGTCCACGGCTGGCGGGTCCTGAGCGGAGCCACTGCTGCGCCAGCTTAAAGCGTCCGACGACCGGCCTCCTGCGCTTTCGCCCAGCCGCCAGCCGCCGCTGCGATGTCCCGCACCGCCTTGCGCAGAAGCACCCCTGCGGCCGTACCGCGACCCGTTGTCATACTGCAGATACATGCCTGAAGGCTGGGCAGACCCTCGTGCGTAGAACGGTCGACCAGAGATCAAGGCACCGCGCGCAGGCCCAGAAGACGTGCGAGTCCAGGGCGGTCCGCTACCCCGAAAGAAGTTTGTCACAGGCGTCTGTGTGTATGCTGTGCGTATCGGCGGTGGCGGCACCGACGCGCGCACGCGCAGCAGGACTGCGGCTATCTCTGCGCGGGTGTACCCTGTTGCGGGCTGCTCCGATGGGTCCAGGAATGCGATGCGGTCGAAGCCCTCATAAGACTGGGGCGCCTCGCACGAGGCGGCAAAGCGGGCGAGCACCTGCATGCCTGTGGCGGCATCCCTTATTGTCGGGTGGCCTTGTCCTGTGGGTCAGTATGAGCAATGCGGTCAGGTCCGAGCAGAAGCAATCGTGGTGGTGTGCGGAAGATGGCTTACTGGATTGGATGCGCTGGGCACATGTCTGGACCGTGCGTCAGTTCGGCCTCGTGGAGACAATACGACCAGGGTTCTGCGGCGGCGAGGTGGGCTCACCTCATATGGTGTGTCAAAGACAATGACCCACACCTTAACAGCGGGTAATTCCCTTGCTATCTTTATCCAGTGTGCGCGTTGTCTGTCGGCACCAGTAGCATTAGCGCGCCACGCTCATAATACATGGAATATAACACGTACGAGGGGTCGAGATTAGTTCGGTCAATGCAGACCGACATGCCTTGTAAGAGGCTCTGCCGTGCCAGCGTCTCGACGTCTTGTCTGCTGCCCAGCTCATCCTGGCTGCACCTGCGGAATTGCGGGAAATGGTGCTGGAGAGCCTCTGCAAACGTGGACTGTGTAGAATAGCGTCAGCATTCCATCACGTCCTCAGCGAAGCGCGCGAAAAACTCCAGCAGGGTATGGTGCGTACTTTGCCAGATCCTACTAGCCCCACGAGGATGAGAACGACTTGCTGCTCTTCCTCAAAAATTGCCTGCTCTGCATCATGGAACATGCCTGTCGTGACCAGCAATACAGTTGTTGCCGTGAAGGTGAGGCATGAATCGGAGGTTATCATCGGCATACCGGATCAGGAAGTATCAACTGTCTTTAGCGCGCAAGTCACACTGTCAAACCATCGGCGGCTCGGCGGTCGTGGTATCACAGATCCTATAACTAGACGTTACCACAATTTCATATAAACGCATCCAGCTTCACTGATGCCCGGAAACGGATGGTTTTTGCGTTTTATACGGGTGCCTTCAGGGACGGTCCGCTGAAGCAGGATCACTCACTGCTACACTCACATAATACCCACACCTGCCTCTCATTGGCCATGACAAAATGGTGTATCTTCTTGAGCTCACCGCACATGTGTCTACTCAAGCAGTTATATAGACTATTGTCGATGTGTAAGATGTATGAGAGAGGTAGCAGATATAGACAAGGCGCTGGAAACTTGGTAGATGGAGCCAAAGTCGTTACAAAAAAGAAGACACCGTTACAACACATTACGCATTCAAACCGAGGGGTAAGTTATGGTGACAGCCTTGTGACTGTTTCACTCAGGTCCGCATCCAATTAGTCCGTAGTGGTGCACATCAAAAAAACAAGAACAGGCTCTTGTTCTTCGGATGCGTGCCAAGACTTTGGTCTGTTCATAATTTTGATTGAAAGAAGTATATTCACGATCCGATAGGGTGGAGACTGAGACGTGTGACACGGCGGAAACAAATGTCTCGGGACTCGTAACAGAGACGTCTGATATCCTGCACTATAATGATGATGATGATGATGATGATGATGATGATGATGATGATATTCTTTAGATTAACGTGTTACAAGCGAATGACTATATACATCCTGTACTGAGTTATGATGCCTTCGATTCTCAATGGCAGGCGACTGCGGTCCGCAGCTGCAGTCATGAAATCAAATTAGAAGACAGCAGTGGGTGCTTGATACGATACGAACCCACGTACAGCAGTAGAATTGAATTGTGGTGATACAGCCGGAGACAGACGCCCATAACGTAATCTTGTAGACACTCTGTCACGGTCAGCATAGTACAGTAGACATCTTGTAGGGCCGTAGATATTACAGTATTACAAGGCTTACAACCACTTTCGGACGAATGCCACCGATGTCAAAGCTTTAATTGATAGTCGCTATCCCGTTTAAACGTGCCGACAAGCGGACAAAGATCTTCCACCTGATCGTCTGTTATTACAGAACGCCTGACCTCCAGAACGGACAACGGAATTCCGTGCTTCTCTCGTGTTGCCAAATAAGCCGCAAAACCGTTGCATAGGCCATCTTGAAAGTCGGTATCACCGAGCTTAAGTTCGCGCAGCGCTGCGAGGTGTTGGCCTGCGGCTGACCCTCCGTGCGGCAAGCCGACGAGCTCTTTGACGAAGGACATGCCAGCTTCACCGTTCAGACATGCGCGGACCAGATCGGTCAGCTGCGGGAATGCTGAGAGCCAGTGGCCCTCGTGCAACCCAATATCAGCCCAAACTTCCAGAGATTGGAGTCTCTGTAAATAAAGAGAACCGAATGTCTCGGAGAGGAGCCGTCTCAACGTGGCTGCACCACCGACATCGAAGACTAGACAGACATCGGGGTCTGCCATCTGGAAAGGTTGTGTTAAGTCCGTTTGCGAGCGCCACGCTTTCACCTGGAGACCCAACCCGCAAGCAGTCCATACATGGAGGGCATGTATCGGCTCGGAGGGTCGCTTGTAACATTTAGACCCGATTGTGAAGGGTGCTAGCACACGAATAATATCGGCCGCCAGTTCATCCAGCAGGCATGCCCGCGACGGCTCGAGATGCATGCGAATTCGGGAGCTTGTCGGGATTTCGAGGTATGACATGAACTCGAGGAACTCAAGGCCATTGGATGTGACACTTAGCATGTCGAGCGAGTTGAGTCGGACTGTTCTGGCAGACGAACGCTGGGGGAGCAGCAATTCACTAACGTAAGGAAGTGCGCGATCAAGGATCAGAGTACACAGATGAGGAGTGGCTTCTAGAAGGTTCATCATTTGTGCTCGAGATGGCCGTATGGAGACTTCCGTGATCTCTAGGCTTGACAGGTGCTGGATCAAGGTAAGGGACTGCCAGGGAAAGCGTGCGTGTCTAAAGGACATGCGACGAAGATTTGGGGCGAGGCCGCCGAAGAGGTTGTCAGGTGGGCTCCAGTCGTCTCGTGGAGCGACAGTGAGATCGACACTGAAAGATCTGAGGATAGGCGCGGGGTGGGTTAATGCGCGGTTCAAAATTTGATTCGGTACTCGTCCGATCTTGCCGTCAAGCGATAGCTCCTTTATTCGGGAAAGTTGGGCAAGACTATCCTCGAATGCAGTGATGCCATGGTAAGGTTCGAAAGTACATTGGACCACGAGTGGCGCATCTTGAGACCGTCTTATCACCTCAGAGGCCCATTTGCGTGAGCCCATGGGGACTTCTTGCCAGAGACAGCTGTTTTCGAGAGCAATGCGCCGCCAACGTCGACAGACGTGGGTTACTCGCACCCAACCAATACCATCCCGCAGGGGGTCGATGGAAGAGAGCAACCGAACAATGTGCAGGATTATTTCGGAGGGAAGCCTAGAGATCGGAGAAAGCGTGTTGCGGCACGAGAGGATCATTGATAAAGCATGGAGAATACTGTGCGCCTCGGCATCCAGGAATTGTCTGGCATGCTCGATATCGCCGTGGCTACGGAACGTCGACGAGTCATTGATAGCAGCTATTCTCTGGTAGCATAAGTTGAACCATGCCTCAGAACCTCTGGGGCATGTCAGCCAAGGACGTTTTCGTAAGACAGAATAGCGTACCTCTCAGAGTGCTTATCCTTATTAAAATACTGACTGTAAACAGCTCCTCCAGACATGATTCAGTAGTACCTAGTACCTCTTAGCGACGTGGGATCTGCAGTGCAAGGACGATACGGGCAGCATCCATGTTCGAGAGGCAAGGGAACCACTTTTATAATGCCTCAGGCTTCCAATCAGCCCCGCTTCTCACCGCAGCGGCCATTTCGGCTGTTTGAGATACATGCAACCAGTGTAATGTTGCCGGGGTGCGGTTCTGAACCACCCGAACTGGTTCTGAACCATGAACCGCACCGTTGGTGCGGTGCAGTTCTGGTTAGGTTCGGCTGATCAAACACCGGAGAGGTTCACAGTTCAGGGATTGAGCATACTCTATGAACCGTAGTGAACTTGTTCGAACTGTAACTGACACCAGATTATATTTATATTACTTGAAAAAGAAGTGATGTGGTACGCTCCATTATCTTATCTACAGTCGACTATCTCATAATGCATAGCATTGGTTCCCAGCTGGGTCTATGCATTATCAGATCATATGCATTATCGGATGTGTCACATATGTGACTTTCTGTGACGAAGTCACATTTTTTCGTTTGTCTTATCTGCTAGCTTAAAAACAGTCTCATAGTTCTGTATATACTACATAGACATAATGCTACTAGAGCCCTCTGATGCATTTGTGATGAAGCTGTCAAGAGTAGACTGCTTGAGGGAGGCAAAATCAAGACGGCAAAATTGACCTCTTAATTTTCGCAACTGCATCTGCAACTCAAGGATCCAGAATTAAGCTAGTAATTTTTTTTTAATGAGGTTCAGCCTCATGATTTGCCTTTGTTTGATCCGGATTGACCGAAATTTACACTCAGCAGAGTTCATAGCTAACTAGATCAAGCAATTCCCACCCATCTCATAATGCATAATTTGGCTAGGACGAAGTCGGTTCCCGACTCCGGCTATGCATTATGAGATAATCGAAAGGTTACTTACCTGATCCTAACATTCGCACTTGCAAGGCTAATGCTGCACGTTATCCCATTCTCAGCCGTGTCGCTCTTGACTATCTGCCTATCCAAGGCTCTTCGGTGCCTTGCGAGCGGGCATTTTCAGATGCCGGATTCACGGACACAAAACGTCGTGCACGGTTACTGCCAGAAAACTTTGGCATTCAAATTGTGAAGAATAAGCACAAGAAAGAGAGGAGATGTGAAGCTGAAATAGCTGCTAAAGAAGTTGCGGAGACAGTATGATGCTGTAGATGAGGTGCAGAAGCAGACATTGGGTACAAACTAGCTGTAGTGACTGATTTTAGAAACCTTTTCATACAAGTTTCATTTCTGGGGCAACAAATGGTTCAGAACCGGTTCGAACCTGAACAGCACCTTATGGAACAGGTTCAGCACTGAACCGCACTGCGGCAACTTTAAACCAGTGGGCATCGATATCAGTCTATGGTAAGGTGAACAGCTGCGCAAGAAGTCGTGTCACACCGCCAAGAACAGACATTCAAGGCTGCATTCGCGGTGTGAAGCTCATGCGAAGCCTCACTATCAAATGCAACGTGTCTCGGCATACTGTAACAAGGCAACGAAAATACGGTCATCGTTCCGTAATGCGGCGAGGAGACGCTCATATGCTCCCATAAATGATGTGATTTTGTCACGGTGCTGACGCCCTTGCTGACGTCTGCATACCTGGTCCGAGTCGGCTGACGATGATTCACGCTGTTCCTGGCTTGGCAAACCAGAGACGGGTTGACAGAACGGCCAGAGACACAATGACACCCCGTCCTTAATTAAAAGCCGATGCATGTAGAGGAGCCCCTGATCTCCATAATATAAGCCTCGGCACTAAATCAGCAAAAGTTTAGCAACACGTTACTGAAGTGGACTCTGCAGAGCTCGGTAAAGACTGTTGGCGTGGTACCTGCTCTATGTGCTAATAATGCCGAGTAACAGTAACCATGATCCAAATTGGGCCAGTAATGCAGTGGCTTATGTATAGAGAATCAGAGATGCATTTCCACGCATGTGTTCCCCGTCACTAAATCAGTGAGAGTTGTATGTGGGTGAGTGTCTGAGCGAAGGACAAGTCGATGGCTCACGAAGGGAGTGCGGTTTACGCAATACTGGTCCCGCGGTGGAGCACACTGAGCTATCCTCATCGCCTCATCTGCATTCTGTCGTGCACCGTCCGGCAACTATGGCGAATGATAGCACACGAAGACTATTAGGATGATGAAGCCCAACGCACCTACCGCATGGTATGGACACAGTGCTGTCAGGATGTCGTACGCCACCCAAACACACGCGCTTGCGCTTGGTCCCACCAAGGTTCTCCGACTCGGCAATCCTGCTCACGACGCGGTGTGCCTTGCCCTTGAGAATTTGCTTTGATCGGAAATGCTGAGTCGCCAGACAATGTGGTGGTCTAGCCTAGCCTCCTTCGCGCACACCTACGGCTTGTGCACCGGCAGTGAGGACCTTAGCGGGCAGTTCATGCCTCGCAGACTCGAATTTCGCAGGAATAAGGTCAACGAAGGATGTGGTAGAAGAGTATCTGTGTGATACTGCGAGTCTGAGGGTGAGATACCGGTGGAACGTGACCAATTGCAAAAGAGGCGAAGCGAGACGGACCTATTTGGGGGATATCGTAGGTGTGTGCGACGTAGTATGAGGTCTGTGGAGGAGACTGAGCAAAGCCGTTCTCCAGGCCACTCCTGCACTGCTGCTGACAGCCGGGCTGAAGTGGCTGAGGAAACTGATAGTCGACCCGTTAAATTTATCCGAGCCAAGGAGTGGTTGAAGTTCTTTTTCACTTGCTGATGAAAGTGTTTGGAATCGACTGTTCACAGCAGCTGGTTAGTCCTTTAGATCTTGTGTTATTCACAGCCGTTTATATTCTCTGTTATATCTAACATGCAGGCCGTGTATAGTATTGATCAACATGTGTAATTGCACGTTCGGGCGCTCCCACTGGCAAATACTTCCCAAACTGTCGCAGACCCACTCTCTTGGCCGTCTGTTGACTGGCAACCTTTGTGTTCTTCAGGCCATGTCACATCTCCAATACCCTCCGATCATCGGTTCTCATTCCGCAAGATGATTTTGACGGCCAAGTGCCTTCTCGCCACAGCGTCCGATCTTTGGCCCAAATTCTCGTACCAATCCTGCCGGTCGTGTTGCCAGCATCTGCTGCCTTCTCTCCTCTGCGAGCCGCCGCTCTGAGGATCATGGAGATAGTGGAGGTGTGGCACTTCTCTCGTCAATCCTGCAGTGTCTCAGTGGCCATTGTTGGCCAGACAGGAATCAGTTCAGAACGGTGGCGATGTTGCCAGGTCATCATCGTCTTTCTCTAGACTAGTTACCATGCCTTGGGACCCACTGCAAACTGCCGATGCGAGTCCGCCACACTCCGTCAACGTATAGAGAATTGGTTCAGGTCATTTTAATTTACCGTCTTCAATCTCATATCTAATTTCATCCGATATCGTTTTGTAAGACGTTTTAGCTGAGGAATTGAAGGCTTGGGCGCTGTGATGGTGTCCAAACCTTCAGGTCTCATCCCGGTCATGCAAAGTCGCAGTGGAAGAATCCCCAGCCTTACCTCTTCTGCAAGATAATCTTACCCCGGTGGGACCCGTTCCAATGAGACCAGGGGGCCAGACCCAACACAAGGCTTGCTACCGTCATTCTGCTCCTCGATCCTCTCGATTCTTTAGGTTCTTTACTGGGCCTGAAAAATACCAGTCTGTGCGGTGCTTTGCAGCTTGCACTCCATCGCGACCGTCACACCGGACCTGTATAATTGACCCGTCTTTGCCGCATGACTCCCTCACTGGTGCCAATCAGTGTAGTGATGGCAATTTCGTGGTCAACGTGCGGCTTCATCACACCCTACTAGCCAAACGCTGCCCATGAACTTTACAGACACTGTCGCCTGATATATGTAAGATCAATAACCCACTGTTATACCAATCAAGAGGTCTCTGGTCAAGATTGAAACTTGTGTTCCCACCCACGTGAAATATGCGTGTCGACACTTGGTGCCTTTCCTGCGAAAAGTTATCGTTCGCGATACGATGTTGCATCTCCTTCGCTGCTTTCGCCTGAATCGATTGCTGAATTGGCTCGAAGTGATGGGCTTGTTGGGCGAACTAGATAGGGCGTACAGACTAGTCAAGGTGAGAGACATCTTAATCTCTACGCAAAATCCGTTAACAAATTATATTGGTTGGAAATAGAAATCGATACCTCCCGAAACTGAGGTTCTCAGCCTTCTAATTGACCGTGCGAGATGAATGTGACAGTTATACGATGTCATCAATATGGCAAGTTTACAGTTTCACCATCGCCGGATGGTCGATTCATAGCGTCTGGGGCCATGAGGAGGTCCATGTCTGGTTGACTGCCACCGCTCACGGATTCGTGAAGGTGTCTGGGGCACTTGGAGCTGTCACATTACTGGTATTCATTAGCCCTAGTCGGCTGACTGTCGCATCTTTCCGCGGATTCATGAGTCTGGGAACTTGATCTACTTTCTCGCATCGAACGGCATAGCGATCTTGGAAATCTGTCAGCATTGATCATGGGGCTGGACAAGAAGCTTGCGATATCTTGGTCTGAGATGGGATATATTACTATTAGGGACGCACAGACCTGGGAAAAGCAAAGGAAGCTCAGCCCTAACACTCCCAGGAGCGCCACATCGTCTAACCGTATATACAGAGGTTGGTCGTCCTTCTTGCCGAACTCTTCGCATCTGGCTATTGCTTCCGGCCCCACGGGTGCTTCCTGTGTGAGGTCTGAGATGTTCAGAGTTGGATGCGAGTCCACGACTTCCAAGGAGATTCTAATGAATCACTTCTGGCATCGACATCTAAAGACAGCACCATCCGTTGTGAGACCTGAATGTCACTGAGTCGCCCCGTAGGGACCCCTTTAACATCCGCCTTGCTCTGTCTCTACTTGGAACGATTATTAATACCGGTTTCACGACGGGACTGCGGAGTTTGGACGGTGGAGTCAAGCAAGTTGGTGGGGATGCATCGGCATTATAGTAGATCATGCAACACCTCCACATTAATATCCGCGGGCGACAGATTTCTCGCAGTGTACGGAACATTGGGTGGAGGTGTCCACGTCTTCAACTGGCTATCTGGTCAGCTGTATGCCAGCATTTCGGGCTCGAGCTTCAAGAGATAATACAGAATCTGCCTCATTTCGTTCTTATAATAGACGGGTTATGCGCTGTAGTACCTATGGAGAAATCTCGCTCTGGAACCCGGACAGCCGCACATGTGTATAGCGAACGAGAAGGCTGAAGCTGATGGCGAACATTCGCGTGACTTTTTTTCCATGGAAAGACCTAGTCATGTTGCTGCAAAAAACGATGACTTTAGCCTTCTAGATGCCATCTCAGGCCCAATGGCTTCCACGCGACAGCATGGCCAGTCAGATCTCGCCTGGGTTGCAGATGGGCAAAGCTATTGATGAGCGACAAGCGCGGCATGCTGCGTGCCTAGAAATGGAATTGGTACGATCAACCTGTCTGCTCTGTCAACTGGATATCTCGTATCACACGACATTATTCACCTTCATTAGCCACAGACCCATCGTCATCGACCACGGCGTCTTCTTCATACTCCCCAAGCACCACCCACATGCACTGCGGATGACCATACGTCTTTCTCTCCAGTGTCATTAATATTGCTGAGATTGCGAGGTCTGCCGGATCTGTCTTCTCTGAGAAGAAAGCAGCGGGTGAGAAGTGTGTTGGCTGCCACTGGCATACAGACCTGTAGAGCCAACGCTCGACACAAATATCGTTGCTTTGCGATGGTCGTGGTGTTAGTTGGGTGACAGACTCTGGCCAATTCTTGGTACTTGGCTTCAGGGAATGGGTTATGCAGGGATGAATTTGCAGCTAATCGTCTATGTAGATATCTAATAGTGAGGCACGAATGTTACAAGTATATACTACCCTGCCTCTGGGAGACTAGCCAGTAGTCTGGTATCGACGAGCGTTTTGCTCTCCGCGAGCCCTCCGCTCCTCGTGATCCATTGGTGTTTAAAATTGCTCAAAGCCTAGGTCGAATTTTACTTTACTTTCGTTTCACCTTAAAAAACAATTCGTTGAGGAAATATCGACGACAATGGTACGACACCCGCGCGTTGCGCGCTTGTCATAGGCAAGACAAGGGGGGGGCAATCGCGTAAAGTAAGTACAACACAAGATAGCGAACTTGTATACCCGTTGACCTTATTGTTCCCTACAGCACCCGCGCTCACATAAGCTCGCAACCCTGCGACGCCATGATTTCCCAAATTTTAACATTCGTCTTATAGGATCTCCTCACTTTCTGCCGTCGAATGTCGTCATGGGTCTCTGCTATATTATTCTCAAGCCATCCGCCATGAAGCTGCTCATCCGCTTCAAGTATCCACTTAATCGACCTTTCAGAGGCACGTGCTACCGTGCCAAGACTAAGGCATTGGAGCCTGAGGCAAACCGCGCGGCTAGTATTCGAGGCGTGGCGATTATGGAGGCCACGCTGCAGCAGCTCCTGATGGACAGATAGTAAGGGCCGAGTTCTGTTGGACATTCTAGCTCGATTTCTGATGTAGAAGATGATGACTACCCGATGGCTGCACATGTAGCCAACTGGAATAATACCACTTCAAGCTCAAATCTGCCGTATCATCGCGTGCGATCAAAATCTTTGTTTGGCCTGCAGCTGCTTCCAGCCCTCTGTCGAATAGTATCTCTCCGCCATGTCCTCCACATTCACCTAATATTTCTTGCTCTCCATGGGCAGAATTACCGCTACTTCACAGCTCATAATGATAATATGATCTGCCCGACTGTCACTGTGACCATGTTTTCGCGCCTCCCAGCTCCCAATACCACAACATACGGAGCATCAGCGAGTACTACATGGTTGTGCTGCGAGTAGGCATGGACGAATTTACTTCGCCTTACCCGCCACCACCATCGTTGACACCTTTAATTTATTTCCGTGCCAGCTTCTCTACCTATATGGGGGCTTAGGGCTTGGACTTGAGCTCAAGCTCGGGCATTACACACTCGCTGATTATCCAACTTCCATGGCTCCCTGTTAAACTCGACTCCGAGTCACTATCCATCGGCAACCCTAATCTCATGACCAGTACTACTTGTTCTCCACATCGCCACGACCATTAAGCGATTGAATACTATCGCCGCCATCGTTACTATTATCTGGACATCGCTGTCATCCACTACGGCCATTCTTGGCATTCGCGATGCACAATGCAAGGAGAGACCGCTGGCGCAGCCTAACGACGTGCAGTACCACGTACCCCACCCAGTCGAGGTTAATATTTCAGAGTATTCCACTACCTTTTCACCGCTATCTTTTTATGTTGTTGTACGTTTTAACAAGTCTCTTCCACCATGATAAACATGGTTTATTTTTCATTCCATATTTCTAATGTTTTCGCAGGCCTCTCTGGGTCTTTTCTGGCACACATCCACTCACACTTATTCGCTGGCTTATTCTTCCCACCCTCTTTCAAGTTCTCACATCGATATTCTGCCACATCTCAAGTACTTCAATTAGTTGTCGGGTCAATTCTCTAGTACCTTGATACCCAGTGTGCTGAGTGTAGTCCCAAATTGCGATTGGATTTAACATCAACCATGCCCTCAGCCTAGGGAAATACAAGTAGAATAATTGAATCCTCATGTCCATTTGACCATTTTACAAAGTGTTACAATCTATGCGGCCAACTTGAAGGTCGTCTCATTGACATTTAATCCCAGTCTAAGCTCTCGACACCAGGTTGATGGGCTTAACCCCGGGGTGGATCTAGGAGTATTTCTCAATACCTTATCGGATTATATGATGACTCGGAGATGATTAGACGAAGAGGAGATATCGATATGTTACATTTGATGAAACGTGCACACGCGCCCAGAGCCTGGACTCGATCCTCAGCGTTTGTGGCTTGACGGACAAGAATAAATTGACCAATCAATCTCTCTCAGGCTATTTCAGAAAGAGCTATTTGATTGATAGGAAGTCATGAGACACATCCCTTCTTAAGATGTTTACTTTCGACGCTTGTTTAAGGCTATTTTAGGCATCGTTAGAGATTGAATTCCATCCAGTACGCAAGCCATTTTCTCAACTTGAACCACACGCTGCGGTGTCCCAGTCCAATGTCCGGATTGTTTAAGTCGTTAACAGAGGCATATATAATGGCCCAGAAAAGTCGAGATCATTTCCTATTGCATGCATGATCCATTTTCGAGTTGTTACCACCAAACTACAGCCTTCCCTGCGAATGCGTCCTCTCAGGAGCTCATTTAATTAACCGTTTACCCCACGATCGCTCCAGGATCATCCACCGTAATTGCCTCAGCCTTGACCTCCAAGTACATGGGGAAGAACATCTTCTGGTACTGCGCAGTATCGTTGACATGAGGAAAAGCGGTCTCAGGTTTTGGGCTGTCTCAATTCGGTTAGGGGAGCGAGAGGAAAATGGCTTTGAGCGTGCTTTGAAGCTACTTGAACTGATTGATACATACACGTTAAGAAACTGCACTAGTCTGTCCCATCCTTCTTCAACCTCATAAACAAGTAACTTCTCTGGTGGAATGATTTGTTTCACGCGCTCGTTATGATCCAAAAACTCCTGTTGCGTGTGAGTGTAGAGACGACCACGGTGATATTTCTCTGTTCGGTTGGGGGTGAGACCGTGACGGATCAGTGCGAGTGGTGTGGAAAACCAAATAGGGGGAGAAAAAAAATACCCTCGCAATAGACTTTACTCCACTTCGCCATGGCATCCTGGAGGTCGTTTTTGTCCTTCATATGCTCTAGTGCCTGATATACCCAAAGGATCGTCGCTTTCATACTTTTCTCCCATTTGGCTGGATCACGAGTGGTCTGCGTTCATACTGAGAACTAACCAACCATATATGAAGAAAAAGGTTGAAGAACCGACAAGGATGAATTTTGCATCAGGATAGGCAGAGTACAGCTCCGCCCCGTACATCGCGGCAGGATAATCTGTGATGGAAGAATTACCCTGGAAGAGGGTGTCGAAATCTCCAGGTACCCCATTTCCTACCGATCCAAGAAGTTATCTCCCGCAGACCTACGGAGAGGAGAAATCTGCCAGCCTACCATCTCCGATTTTGGACCAAGTCGAGAAATCCTTTCCATCACGCTGGACAATGGTGGTCCAGTGGTAACATGGACCAAATCCAAGCATTTCAAGAGCATCACGAAGGCTCGACGTCTGAAGGATGTAATATATTCAGCTTAGAGGCAAAACGATGATGAGCAACTTGAAGAAGGTGCACACCCCCGTCCGACCTAGCCCAAGACAGATAACCTTGACAGGCGCGGCATTTGGGCGAGTATCAGTCATACTTGTGTTTGTACTTTACGCAGGAGTACGGTGGACGGAACAAGCCTACGGTGGTCAAGGTATTATCGATACCATTACTGCAATATTATGGCCAAACACGGACTATTACGCGTCCTAAAAATCCTATTATTTGTCCCAATTTCATTTGTTCGAACAAACAAGATCCCAGATTGGTATACTCTTCATCGGGGCAAGTCAAGGGTAGTGGTCGGTTCCCACCGGCTAGTGGCGATTTTTTTACGTGCGTTTAGGACGAACAAGAGGAGCTCCAGCGGCGTCTGTCGTATGTGTTTCGCTATACGCAATAGGGTAGAGTGAACAATACTGGCAATAGTTGTAAATTGGTTATTAACACAGGTTATTAACAAGTTGACTCAACAGAACACAACCCGATTGACGATTGGACTGCAGATGCCATCTGGCTTCGTATATCATGATGGCGGGTGATCATCATATACGCTAAGGAATATGTTTCGACCGTGACATCCGAGTCATGAGCGCTCATTGGCGTGGGTCCCCAGTGTTTCCATTCTGAAACTTCTTATAAAGCCATTCTGATGATTCATCTATTGGAATTTCGGTAGCACCGAGCTATCGAGCTCGCTACAGTCGCTCCGCAGTTCGTTATTGTTCTCTCCCAATTTGCAATATTTCTTTTCTTTTGTTCTGTATTTCCAATTTTAGTTAAGAGCCCTGTACCTACGAGAGATGGGCCCTCAGCACGTTTGCAAGAGAATTACCCTTCGCACTCGTCACTGCGATCCTTTTTTCCAACATTATCCGTGTTTCCTAGGGGACCGCACCCTTTGAGCCTCAGGAACACATTTATAGACAGCTCTAGAATGACACCCACCGTTTTCCTTGAGTTCTCAAACTGGCCGGCAACTAATGACTATGTGAAGGATCCCAGCGCAGCCATCTCCCCGGCGATGTCAATTTTGGTCCCTTTGGAGTACACCATCAAGTGAGCGTGTATAATCTCCATTGTGGCCTGGAGCTGGACTTGTCTCGATATTGCTTCTCAGAGGGTGGTGTGGGCCGGAGATCGCTGAACAAAACACATGGATTCTAATGCGTTCCTCACATACCCAGCTGTTGGGTCCGGTAATACACACCTTGATCGCCCAAAGCATGACCTTCTTTGGAAATTCACTGCAAGTTCAGAGCGAGGAACGATACGGTCTCCTTGTCCAGACCCTGATCCCTCTCATCGCTGACCGGTCGCGCGTCAGCATTCTGCATGCCGATGTCGCCGAGGACCAACTAAAGCAAGTGATGGCCGCTGCTGTCCCTGAGCTGACCGTGATCACGCCCAAGCCTGGAGTCCCAAGGGGAAGCGCGGAGATGCTGATGGGCATCGCTGATCTGCTGAACGACGTCGTAACCCCCGCGAGTGGCGGCCTGTGGGCGCCCATCCTGGACAAGGAGGGGTCCTACGTCATGCTTGGCAGATGGCCGAGTCTTGAGGTGCGCTCTTGTTTCGCGTGTCGGTGGTTGATCGAATGTGAAGGATGCCCTGCAGGCTCATGGCGAGGCTATCAGTTCCTTGCTTATGGCAGAAGCGCTGGAAAAACTGAACAGCGAGAACGATGCGATAATGAAGCACATCGCGCTAAAGGAGTATAAGTGATAGATGACCAATTCTTCATCGTAGGAGGAAGAGACATGTACTGTAATTTCGAAAAATAATAGTGTTGTCGTTCTCTGTCGTTTGTTCCTTGATGGCCGACTTGCAGTTCTCGGGTGCTCAGAGTGGATGTCACCGAAAGCCTAGATGATCAGTCTCAAGACTCAACGACGATGGCCGTCTTGAGTCTGTCTTTCCAGATTGTTCTAGCACGCGTTCTACAACTATGTCAACTATTAGAGAAGCACCTCGCTGGATCAAGTTCAAGACAACTCTGACGTATCTCAGAACCCGCTTCAGTTATATATCATTCTTGAACTTGGTAGTACTCAGGCCCGCCGATAGTCTGAGTCTGCAACCCGGAATACTATCCTGCATGGAGATTTCTGATTTGCAGTACATATGTTGTCTTCCACTTCGTAGTTTATGAATGAAGGCAAGCTCCGGTGTTCACAAGGTGAAACCGAAAGAAAAAACAACCGGTATACCAGTGGGTGTTGAGTCGTACGGTCACCCAGAGCGACCAGATAGAAACGCACTTGTATATAGGCCAGCCAAATATATATAGCTCCTTTGCGATTCTACTCGCAGCGGGGTGTGTCCCTCATTGAAAATATGCTTCAGCTCGCGCGCAAACAGATGGCCTGGTGTATCATGCTGCAGAACACGCGGAAGTGCTCGCCGCTGGCATAGTACTATGTCACCATGCTTCTATCATGATCGTAGCCTGACTCAGAGTACGATCATGATAGAGGCACGACGATATCTTTCCAGCTTGCGAACTCGGCCGCAATCGCGTACTCCAGACACCTCGAACGGACCGCCCTCCTCTCCACGAGCAGCTCCGTCGCAGCCCTACACGAGTTGAAGAGGACGATCATGGGTGTCGGGGAAGCGACAAGACGGGCGCTCCCCGACCAGGACCTGAATATGGTCTCTAATTGCGCGACTCAAAAAGTAAGTTGTCTCTCTCTTTTATATGTTTCTACAACTCTGCTGACTTATCCTGGCAACCCATTCCAACCCGGATCCTAAGCTACAACCATCAGATCGGCTTAGTCGGTCTCAACGAAGCCGGAGTTCTGTGAAGAAAGTGAATCCTCTTGAGTCGCCTTCACAGACCTTATACATCTGCACCGGCTACGAAACCATGCCATGTATCTCTATCCTGGCAAGGCTTCGGGTAGTCTTTGGGTCCTTCACGCCTGAGCACTCTTTCCCATTCTGATCATTATAGTGTCCGCATCGCTCGGAGTCGCCGCTGTTGAACTCAGACAATAATTCAAGTACAGTACCCTTACTTATCTATATTTGGTACTGTACATATATATCTCTTTGTTTGAATACGCTTTATCTAGAAACGTACCTTCGACTCGTTTGCAAGTGATGTACGCTCCGGCACTTGCTTTCGGTCTCTTGCGCCCGCACGAATACCAACACTCGCAGTCACTGTTCTCTGACTTACTTATACGCGTATAAGGCCTGTGAAGGGACTAACGAGTAGCAATACGTTTACCTTTCGAACAACACCAGAATGACACCCACTGTTTGCCTCGATTTCACCCTCATGCCGGCGACCGATGACTATGCAAAGGATCCCAGCACTGTCATCGCCCCAGCGATGTCTATTTTGATCTCTGTGGAGGATACCATCAAGTGAGCGTGCATGATCTCTATCTCATCCTGGGATTGGACTCATCTCGATGGTGCTTTACAGAGCATACAGTGGACTAGAGATCGAAGAGCAGAATTTGTGGGTTCTGCTTGGTACGCCCCACAAACGTCCTTCCTTCGAGGCTGCTAATAATACACTTTGAACGCCCACAGCATGGACTTCATTGGAAGCGCACCGCAAGTTCGAGAGTGATGAGCGATACGGTCCCCTCATCAATGCTCTGATGCCTTTAGTTTCCAACGCGTCGGGCGCCCGCATCCTGCACGCAAACGTCCCCTTGAATCAGCTGCAGCGAGTGTTGGCCGCCGCCGTCCTCGAGCTGACTGTGATCACGCCCAAGCCCGGCGTATCTAAGGAAAAGACAGATGCGGACTTGACGGGCATCGCTGACATACTTAACGGCGTCACAACCCAGGCGGCTGGCGCTCTGTGGGCCCCCATCCTGGACAAGGAGGGATCCTACGTCTTTCTTGGCGGATGGCCGAGCCGCGAGGTGCGTTCCTGTTTCGCGTTTCAGCAGTTGGTTGGACGTAACGGACGCCCCACAGGCTCATGCCGAGTTCGTCAGTACAGCAGAGATACTGGAAAAGATGAGAAGCGAGTATGATATAGTGGTGAAACACATCATGCTGAAAGAGTACAAATGAAAGGTTGGCATTGTAAGAAGATGATATATCGCACCTGTAGAATTAGTTTGAACATTGATGGGGTTGTCGCCAAAGTTCGATGTTAGGTATCTCCTACCCTTTTCGTACACAGTCGAGTGGCCAGACATACCATCCATTGACTTATTCTCAGTGACACTCGATGGGAGGAAATTGGTGTTTTCTGACACTCGCTCAGCTGGTGCCCCCTTCAGACCTTATGCAGCCCTACTCAAGTACCCGGCACTGTTTGAGTATGAGCCACTGGTCTCCAAATTGCTGGGGTATGCTTTCTGGTAAACCTGCAGGTACAACACGTCCTGTTGTCAATGAGGTAAGGCCTCGCTAGACGTAACGCACTTCTTGGACTGGAGAATCAACATTCAGATACGAGATGGCGCAAAAGGAGATAAAATAGCGTGTGGAGGGGTTGTATGGACACAGGAGAACAGCTCGGGTACAACGAGAATGATTAACTCGATTCTTCGTATGATACGTTAGTTTGACAATGGAGACAATGGAGACAGTGGAGGGCAGTGGTAACACAGCAGTGGGTAGAAAGCAATTGGTTGGGATGGAGGGTGTGGATGCATGATGCTCGAACGGAAATTGTGACATGGGAAATGGCATCGTGATGGGGAATAATTAAAATCTGAGGAACACAAACCAGGGTGAATGCACAACAATGTGGATTCCAAGACAGACACAAAGTGCAGTGGAGAATCAAAAGGCAACTGGGGGATGAGGGAATCAGAATTTTTTGAACATGCCCCGGAGGCAGTCACTGGGAAAGATGAGCACACGGAGTAGAAAAAGTGCCAAAACCGATGGAGTCAACTATAGTACCGAAATAATGTTAGGTCAGAGGTTGAGGGGCGGTACGGTGCCTCCGAAACATCCCGAACGTTGTATGCTCCCTGCTGCACGGCCCTTAGCGTTCGGGTGGTGGCCGTGGTGGTGATAGTGCTGCTGATGCCGCCGACCGGCCGCGGCACCCATCATGCTTTTGCGCTTGAACATTTTGTCTTTGCGAGTGTCTTTACGCGGCGGCTTGGAGTGTGGAGGCGTGTGTCCATGGCTGTGTCCGTGTGTATCGCGCCCAGAGCCGGTAGGTGTACGTTCGCCGTCACGGTCGCGCACAGGAAGGATTACAGGCGAGATAACGACGTCCATGCGACTTTTGCTGCCCCGCTGCGCACTTTTGCCCCTCGCCGACCTGCCATTGTTTGTGCCCGGGTTCCCCGTCGGACCGCTTCTCGACTGCCAGAGCATACCGCTGAACGGACTGCTGCGGATCATGTTGCCATAGGCGGTCTCGCTTCCACTGTCGGTGATAGTCATGCAAAGGCCGCTTTCGCGCGTGCGTCGGAAGGTGCCCATCGGTATGCGGTCCCACCGACTGAGATTCTGGATATGCCGACCTCCTTCCTCTGCAGCGCTAACGTCAGCTTCGACAGCGGAGCTAGAACCAGTAGCGTCAATGGAAGAAGTAGGAGCATCGAAAAGATCTGAATCGAGAACTGAGGCGTCGAGAACATCGTCGAGCTTGATGGGCTCTGCAGGATTTACGGCCGAGTTCGCTTGAGGGATGGGATCCACATCAGAGGGCCCAAAGGGATGGAAGGGGGTAGGTGACATTGGCTGCTGCGAGAAAGAGAGAGAACGATCTCGTCCATGCTAACATGTCGAAACATGAGGGCTCATACAGTGTTGACAGACGGGAAAAAAACCTACACTGCTGATGCATGTCGTAGACTGTGAGACAGATCTCGTACGTCTATGCGATCTTGGGAACGGGCTAGGCAAATCATGCTGCGAACCGTCGATTACAGCTCTCCGCAACGAGCCGCTCTTCTCAGGTTGGAAGGTACCCATTCGCGGTGGGCGTGGCATACCGCGGTCTGGGGAGACGCTGTGGGTCAAGCTCGTAACATCACTGGCCGGAGGAGACAACACGTCATCCTCCTCGCCATCCCAGTAGACGCGACCAGCGAGTATGTCCGCAGGATTAGGCGAGTTGTGCTGTATTTGACTACGGCTACGTGAAACTGGACTCATTGTGGACATAGGGTCGATGGCAGAGAGAGTGGTTGGTGCACGGAACAGACGCATCGCACGAGGAGTAGGTAGCCCACGTTCATCAACAAGCTCATCGTCTGTAGTCTCGCCGTCACTGTCGACCTGGAGCGTGGCCTCAAGATCACTATCGTTAGCCTCGTCGTCGCCATCAGACACAGCTTGCATGTCAGTATCTTCATCATCCTCTTCATCGCTGTCGCTACCTTGCGTAGCTTCGACGAACAGCTGCGCAGCACTAGCCTCAAAAGCAAAGTCTAAGAATCCCTGGCCATCGTTGAGTCCGTTAGTGAACATGACCGAGCCGTCCCAGCCTTCGGTCACCTCGAACGAGACACCGCGAGCTAGTGCCATAGCCTCGAGATCTAGAGCACTGAAGGGGTTCTCGCCGTCGGAATCAGTGCTATTGCCTCCTGTCATCTCGACCTGCATCAGCTGAGACTCTGTTCCAGACTCTGAGTCAGTAAGGCCTGCGAAGAACAGCTCCGCATCGAAACTCGATTCCTCGTCCTCTGACCAGCCAGTAGCGATGCCGGCATAAGTGATCCCCGACATGGTCGCGTCCTCTTCATCCGCCTCCTCAGTACTGTCACCAACATCGTCCTCGTCCTCACCATCTTCCTCGGTTTCATCGCTGTCGACGTCCATGTCGTCTCCACTCACACTGACACTCCTCTTTCTTGGGCGTACCTCCCAATTATTTCGGGTTTCTTTCCGTCTCTGCGCCCCGTCACCAAGTAGCTCGCGCTTTATGCGTGCTTTATCGTGTATGTGCGCGTGTTGCTGCCGTTGCTGCTCTTCGTTTTGGATGAACCTAAGTTCTTCCTCTTCAATGGATGAATCCGTCGAGAAACCAGCGGACTCAGAGTCCGACTCGGAAGGCGAGCTTTCTTCCACTGAGGAGAAGGAAGCAGCCGACACAAAAGTCGGGAACCTTACGGACCGCGTCTCATCAAAAGCGTCGTCATCTTCATTTTCATCGTCACCGTCATGGACAGCATCAAATAGTTCCTGACGAACAGGACTGGGCATAGCACCGGCAGGATGATATTCATCATCACTTCTTTTCGTTAAATGTTTGCGTCTGCCTGCTTTCCCGATCATGTCTCTGGCCTTGGGGTGCGGAGGCAGACTGGCACTGGGTTTTTGAGCGGCCCGGGTGGCGGCTGAGACCTTGAGAGGACGGGTACGACACCCAGGGCTGGTTTCTAGTTTCTTCCCTGTCACATCGTTCGATTTTTTGGCGGGGGCGGGGAGTGTGCGAACTCTGTTGAGAATACTCTGGGGAACGGTGAGCTTGATCTTCAAGGGAGGAAGAGAAGGGAGGGTGGAGGAGGAAGATTGGCGAGGCGGTGTGGTGTAGGAAGTGGAAGGCTGGTTCGCGTTTGCAATTACAGAAGGGCGAGGTGGTGCGGTCTGGGTCGTTACGGAAGGAGTGTTGTTGCATGTGCAAGCGCCCTCGCACACGGGACAGATTTCGTCGTCGTCCTCTTCGAGCTGATGCATAGGAATGCCATGGCCTACGGTATAGGCGTGAGGAGGCGACATTGCGGAAGTCTGTCTCTTTTGATAATCTGGATACGCAGAGGAAGGAAAAGAGCGGAGCGTGTGAGCAACAACCAATGGTTTTGTAGGATGAGAAGGAAGATGAGAAGAGGTGAAGACAACGTGGCAGAACGTGATATGTGTCACGAACGGAACATAAGAAGGCCTCGAGGATAAAGGGAAGAGCAGCGAGGCCGCCTGCGTTGTCCTTGAACCGCACGAGCGGAAGAGACGAGAAAAAGATCGGCAGGATGTACGAACCGAAAACGGAACCTTTTGACATTGTTTGCAGCAAAGGAACATGGGGAAATTGCAAGAATATCCAGATTTACAAGCAGGGGGAGAGCAGTTAAGAGAGCCCGAGGGCGGTCGTCGTAAGGAAGGAACCTACAAATATCGGCCTCGTGCCAAAAAATATATCTGCCGTTCTCCTCACGTGCTCCCTCGCCTTTCTTGACCCTAACCCTTCCGCCCTTTCCCTTCATATTCTGCTCCCGGCGCGCGTTGGAAATTTATTATCCGACCAGTATGTTTCCCGGCCATCTCTGGCGGCTCTGTCTGTCTTCTTCCCGCTCACGGGTCTGTTAATTTACATGCTCTAACGCCATTTTTTTTGGACCGCATAGTCCTTCGTCCTGCAGCCTGCAGCATCTCCCCGCTCAGTGATATAGCATCACGTCCAAGGACACTATGCCAAGTCAACGTACTGATCAACCATCTATCCGACATACTTCCGCTTGACCTTTCTTTTCACACAGGACTGTCCCTCGCACAGCAAGTGGCTCTCCTCGATGAGCCTGCTCCGGTCGGTATGTGTCCGCCTCGCTATCCAGCGTTCGCTGTATTTTACGCGTGACCCACTTCAGAGGTTGATCCGGAAGACGATGCTCGTGCATCTTCCGACTCAGGAGGTGCCGTCGATGATGCCGCAAGGGAACACTACGTAGAAGTCGCGTGAGTTAAAGCCATACAATTACATCGTGCTGGCCGCTTTGCCTGCTCCGATGTCGCCGGCAAAGTTAACATTCCGTCATGGTAGGCCGTCCACACTTCGCCGTCAGCAAGATAGTATCGCCGACCCGAAATATGAAGGCGTTAAAACGAGCCGAAGGCAACTCATGGATGATATGGACTTGGAAGATGAAGATTCACATGAGTATAGCAACTCAGATAGTGCCCGTGGGCCTGCAGAAGATGACGAAGAACATACAGACAGCGAAGAGCATTCCGAGGATGATCACCAGCACGGTAAGAATGGGCAGTCACCGCGCAAAGTATCCGTGAGGGTGTCGCCGCAGGCGCCCCCAGAGGATCTTTCATTAACATTGAGGCAGAAACGCGACGAGGATCGTACAAAAGGACAGGCTGTCTCGAGACAGTTGGTAGGCCCTCCGTGCACACGGGCAACTCTGTTTTAACCGACTTTTGTTTTCCAGAAGCTCTGGGACACTCTCCTCGACGCACGGATTCGCTTGCAAAAGTGCACTGCGGCCGCGAACCGGCTTCCTCCCGTGCGTCTTCAATTTCCATTTCTTACAACGTTTTGATTACTCCAATTTTTCTCCGATCTCCAATTTGTCTTTTCATACTCCGATTTTTTTTCTAACTATACACTTTGCAACAGCCATCAGAGATATCTGATTTCATATCCCACCCCCGCTGCCTCGCGGCACGCCACACGTTTCTAACTGAAGCACTTGCACTCTCAGATGAGCTCTTCTCCTTCCGTGAGGTACGCCCCTATCTCCACCTTCTCACTGCCCTCCACTTCACATTGGTCGCGTGCCAGTCAACTGACGGCGTTTTTTCGTTGCAGTCGCTCCTTGCCCAGGAGGGTTTGGAGGTGCGCCCACGCAAGCGACGCAAAGTGCAGGCTGCTGATGGAAACGGAGACGTGGAGACTAATGCAGATGATCAGGCTCTTGATGTACTGATTAGGGAGGCCAGCGGAGCGGCTACTGCGCTCGAGAACGTGTAAGTCCCACCGTTTTGGCTTTCGTGTTCTCGTGGTCTTTTCCATGCTTCCCACCTGTATGCTTCTCCCTTTCAATTGTCATTTCCGTACGCATTGCCGTGTTTGAATACGTCCTGACTTCCGCTTATGGAGTATAGGTACCACCCGCACCTAACACACACCCTCGCCAAGTGGTCCGCTAAAATTGCTGCCGTCGCCCCGTCAGCACTCCTGCCCTCCTCGAGAAACACTTTCTCCGCCCGCGCGGCAGTGAAGGACGTTGGAGCACAGATTGACGATGTGCTGCGTGCAGATGGTGCGAAGCTGATCGGCCGGACGCAGGTACGACGGGGAAAAGGTGCTCGTGTGTGCATCTCTTCTGGACCACACGAGGCCGGAAGGGAGGCAGCCGCAGATTCGGAACCCGGCGGAAACGGAGATACGGAGATATTTGATGATACGGATTTCTATCAGCAGCTGCTGCGGGATGTCATCGATGCACGCGGGGCAGGGACGGGCGCGGGCGAGGACTGGATAGCCATACAAAGGCAGCGCAAGGCGCGGAAGAACATCGACAGCAAGGCGAGCAAAGGGCGAAAGCTACGGTATGTGTGCTTTTCTGCATCCTGATGTGCGATAAGGTCTATCATGTTCATCGCCAGCCGGTCCGGCACCTTAGGTACGAGGTCCACGAAAAGATCCAGAACTTCATGGTTCCTGTTCCCTTCGTAGGCGGCGGATGGCACGAGGCCCAGATCGATGAGCTATTCGCGTCTCTACTTGGTAAGGGCTTTGAAGAAGCGCAGGCAGTGGATCAGATAATAGCGGACGGCGTTGTGGAGGTCAGAGACGGTGAGGTGGTGGGTCAAGACATCCTAGAAGGTTTCAAACTTTTTGGATAGCTTGTACTTTCTCTACTCAACGAATATACGCAAAATCCAACCGCTATGCCGAGCTTCAGCCTTAAGTTACAGTCTGCCCGCATTGTCTAGTGGTGCCGGTAAAGATGTCATCGATGTCATCAATGTTACACGACACTCAGGTAAATATCATGAGTGTCTGGGCTGCCCCAGAGGCAAGTTAAAGCCCTGAAACCATACAAGTGCTGAGCGAATGAGCTAACAAATGACTGCTCGATATTTCCTCAAAAATGTAGTCGTCGGCATTGGGGGGATACATACATCACCTGAATGCACAGAAACTCTGAACTCGAATCCTTGACGAGCCACAGTAACTAGTGAAGCAACTCAGAAGTGTCTCATCCTATGATACACGCCTGGAAAAGCATCATGAAGGCCTAATCATAAACTAATATTGTAGCTCATAGCATACAAACGCCCACAATAGACAATAGCAGTCTCGTGGCCTTTTATGCGGCGTTGCCTTCCGCAACGGTGAGAAGGTCGCTGTCACCAGGATCGGTGACGGTCATGACACTGAGAAAAGTGGGCGATTGTCAGGTCACATGCAAACTGAAGTTGAAAAATAAGTGTTTCTCACCCAACACGGAACAGTTTACCAGCGGCGGTGCCGAGGGCAACATTAGTGCCCGCAAAATGATGCACAGTTGTCTTGGACAACATGGCATAGTACTCGATCTCCGATTTACGCAATGGTGGGCAGTTACCAGCGATCAGAATGAGCTTAGCTAGATGCCCACGCCGGGATCCGACGAGGATGAAATCGACAAAGCACGTCAGATCAGGGACCTTCTCAGCCTCACGCTCCAGCCCCTGCGGGAGAGTGCAGCGGAAGTATACGCACCTTTGCCACTGCGCATCTGCTTCAGAGCAGACTTGTAGCCGAGAGAGTACTTGCCCGACTTCACGACAAGCGAAAGGCGAGTGGCGACAGACTCAGTGGATTTAGCTGCCTTCGACTTCTTTGTGGGGGCCATTGCGGAGAGTGGAGGGTGGGTCGGAGGATGATGGTGGTGGTATTGGCCGCGAGTGGGTGTCTTGAGGTTGGTGTACAGACTTTTCTGTCGGAGCCCTGTCGATGCCTCCTATTAAGGTTTCGGCTGTTGCCTTGCAGTTCCTCCACATTTCCAACTCCGTGAAATAGCAAGGGAGACGCCTGGGGTTCAATCCCGCGTCGCGCGACTTCTAACTTTCAGCCATTCCTTGGGACTTTTAGGGGCACAAACTGGTTGGTGCAGGTCTGTATATTACTCTGTGCCATTTATGATACCCAATTTTACTGTATTGGAGCAGCAAGCTGTGTTCAGCGAAGATTTTCATATGTTCATTTCTTTGTTGTCGATGTGCACGAGACCATACGCACATGTCACCATATGAAGAATATAGGGTTTGTTTCCATTATGTCTTCCATCATTTGTTTACTACACTTTACAAAATGGCCCTTGTACATTTACAGTGTCTGCTTGTCATTGCATCTCTTTCCCTCAGTTTTTGCCCCAGAAAGACTGAGTCTCAAGTGTATTACTAGTTGTTCCTTCATTCTCATCAAGCCTGTGTTTGTAACATACTGTTCATATGACTTATGACCTGATGTTCTCACTATACCTACAGTAGCTGGGACTAGACCATCTAAAAATCCTCCATATGACCTTCCATCCATTCCTCCCTTTCATCCTGGATGAGTGTCTTCATGAAGTCACTGAGGTCCTTCCAGGTGATTGTTTTCTTAGCTTTGGCAGATGAGTACCCTGGCAGTTCATCTCCATTTTGTCATGACCATCCATTTTCTCTATTTCTTTTCCTTTTATTCATGACGTGCATTCTCACATAAGCATATACCTTTTACAGACATTTATTGAGACTCAGCTTAATTCTAAAGCTTTGTCTCATTAGTATTTCTTTTCTTTCCTTTTTACTTACTAAGCCAGGCCACTTACTGTTCAGATATGACTCATATGCTGTGCATGGCTTACTGATGCTATGCATCTACTTACCAATCATTCTATGATATTCCATAGGGTTCCAGTGCATGGACCATGAGTGTAAGGACTTAGCGTGATGGATGTCAGCAAGGTCCTATCGAGATACGGGATATATTGGTGGTTCCAAAGGCGAAGCTTAGCCTGGTTCCTTGGCCGAAGTAAATGAGATAAAGCTGAGCACTGGCTAGCGTCGAGCTACCAGGTTGGAGAGAGACAAGAGTGGGAGTTGAGGCAAAGCCTCCTGGATTTGAGTATGGTAAAGTACAAGAGAACAAGCTTAAGGCTTGTTCTACCAACGAGTCAAGTATTTATACAGAAGTAGAACAGATGAGAACGAGATACCATGTAAGTAAAGAGGAGTCAGAATGAGTCATGAGATAGGAGGGATATCTGCCATAGGCAGATAACACAGGCTAATGATAAGTGCGCAGTCAGGGATGATGGGAACCTGTGTGAAGATGAAATGAGTCCGATACCCTGTACCCTGACAGGGGATCCCCGAGTAAATATGGATCAGAACGTATAGTAGTCCAAAGATATCCAGGATAATCGAGAAAGGAAACAAGTAAGTAACGAACAAGTAAAGTGGGGAAAAATTGTAACAATGAGGTCTTAGTGCTATAGGTGGATAAGGTGTTGAACTCTGCTTCAACATCTGTGATGTTACTGGTCACTCAGGACTCTTACAGGTCCATGGACACTTTACATACTCTTTCATTCACTTTTTATGGGTATCCTTGTATTTACACTCTCACACTCTGACATGTGTGACTCACTGACATGTCATTCATCTTCCTTACTTACCTTGTTTATTGTTCTTCTGAGTTTCAACTGGATTGAACTCTAATCACTCTACAATACTTAAACCTTCATTTCATCGCTCTCTCACTTCAGCTTTCTTTCCTCTGCTGAAGTGAGTATCACACTCCCTCTTATTCCCTCTTATTCTTATAACTGTCCCCTCACTGTAGCTCTGTGTCATGCTCTTCACACCTTCTGTGTGTCTCTCACGCTCC